>JBAFWW010007301.1:0-13560 GCA_036873685.1 Agapornis canus
TAAAATTAACTATTATAAACTATTGATTAAGTTTTAATTACCAAAATTCTAAGTACCAGTAACACCTGTGTCTGTGTGGACTGAGCTGATGACAGTTGAGGCTGCAGTATGCAGGTTCAAGACTCCAGCAGAGGTCTCTCCGTTAGCTTTGCACTTCTCCAGGCTCTCACCAGGAGATCTTTCTACCATCATAAACTTCATTTGAACACAGCTGTATAAACCCAGCCATGAAATAATACAAAGTGTCCCAGGAAAACAACAAGTCTCATAGCTTAAAATACTGCTTTCATACTTTTGCTGACTTTTTTTTTTGGGGGGGGGAGGAGGGGGGGATTTTCTTAAATGTGAACCTGGAAACAACAAAACCCACCATGCTTCATCTCAATCTTCCCACTCCCTTTTGGCTTGTAGGTAAAGCTACTTACTGCATCTAGTTTTAATTAGACTCTAAACCCTCCTAGACATGGATTGATTCTTATGTAGAGTGCCTTGCACAACAGGAGAGGGCCAATTTAGATCAAGGCTTCCAGATGTCACCATAACACAAACAAAACAGTATGTTCAGAAATTGTCAAAATTGTCACAAAAATGTCAGTGATTGCCCTGGTATGGAGTAGTTTTTAAGGGGTAAAAGGTCATTTGTTTATTCATTTTCTTTACATACTTAGTCAAGAAATCTGCACTTCCACTGGTAAGCACCATAAAAGCAAAGGTATTCCCTGAGGACTGTTTGAAGCCTCAGAAGTGGCAAGATACACATTCATAATTTTATAGTTGTCAACTGGCATTTTCCTTGCTAATTAGGATGCATACAACCAACATTAATGAAAGATACTAGAGCATAGATCAAACTTTAATAAGCTTTTGGAATCAAACTGTTTGGAAATGTAGCTTCCAAGTTCATATTTAATATACTATAATGTTTCCAAGAGGGAACAATATTTTCTGCTCTAATTCTATTATGTAAAAATATGTTTTCTCTGCCAGTAAAACATATGGGACAGCTTTTCTGTTGTTAATAACTGAAGTCATGCAGCACAGATTTTCACATTTAGTATTCTGAAACTAAGCCCTTTTTGGTAAAAAATGTTGGCCAAAAATAATCCTAAACAGAAGTGATATTAATTGCTTTCCCATCATTTTCTTTAAGGGTGAGTTTACGTACAGTATTCTTTTACTAGCCACTGAAACACAACAATCATGGGAGACAAACTTTCTCAGTGCAGATCCTCCACTGAAGTTAGTCTGTAACAACCCTGTAAGAGGAGGGGCTGCAGAAAGGAAGATGCATGGTTATTCTTCTCAAGCTAAACAGAACAAAGCAGTGCTCTCATTCAGTTGAACTTAAATGCAAATTTTTGCTTCATCAGTCTGTGAATGCCTCAGTCCTCCAAAATGGTATTCATGTATATGACTTTTTTCGAGTTGTATAAATTCCACCTGAACTTCAAGGAGCCTCCTCTGAGTATATAGGTTTGAGCATCAGCTTAATCTTTTATGGAATTCAAACCTAAATCAGAAGCAAGTGGGTTTTAAAGAGAAAAAGGAGCTCCCTCTCTAAGCTAACATCTGGGCAGGACTGAGAGGTCTACATGAACTGAAAAAAAGAAACAGACCTCTTATTTATTAGGAATAAAGATGTCTCACTTTAGGATGTAAAAAAAAAAATAAATCTTAATAAATGCTTAATAAACCTTAACAAGTGGTTTTGTCCTAAAGAACTTCTTTACAAATATGAAAGCCAAAGACACCTTTCTAGTCTTATAATGTTTTTCATAGCATGTTTCCTAATACTGCATGCCGTAATAGTGAAGAAACTACAGGAAAAACTTGCTGCATAACTTCTGTGCTGTTCCCAAACTGCCTCTCACCACGCTAACTCTGAAGGGTTTACTTCAACAGCAGATAAGCTCTGAAACAAACCAACTGCTGTAGCTTTTGCCTGACAATAGAAGAGAAACAGAAAGAATTCAAAGCTACTGCCAAATACCCAAAGCATGGAAGCAAGTTAACTAGCAAGTATCATCCTTGTTTTGGTCCCTCCTGACTCAGCAGGCAAAGAAATAGCATTTTATTTTGCATGGCACCATGCAATTCAGGCATGTTCAGCTTGAACCCACTTAATATGGCATGGGAGACACAAATCACTGGCAGTGATACAGAAAGGGGAATCCTAACCGAAGTGATGCATCTCAAATGCCAACAAAAAGCAAGATGCAGAAGCAATTCTCCATTTTCAGGACACTGGTTTTATTTCTTTACTGGCAAAGTGTTGATATTTCAATTCTTCCAGCCCCAACTAGACCAATCTATCATTATTACAGTCTACTTATGTGCTTCACTTTCAAGAGCTAAGCTGAAGGATATTACAAATGGGAATTTACCAGCAACCACTGTACACCTTGGAGATCCTCAACCACATGCAAAGCAGTAGGCTGCTCAACAAGTGGGAGAGGGAACAGTCCATCTCTGATCCAGCCATGTGAGGAATCTGGGTAACAGGTACTCCTCCACGAACAAGCGGGATGGGGATGTCTTCACAGTGACTACCTACACATCCTCCACTTTCATCAGTACTCAGACCCCAGACCAGAGAGTAGGTGCCACCATGTTTCTGCCTTGACCATCCTAGCAGGGATCCCTGCTACCCTCTGGCTTCCCTGCTGCACAAGGGGACACACACACACACACAGGACAGCAACTGAACCCAACCCTACCCATTTCTCCCCGGCCCCTGGACAGGCAGGACCTTTAGCAGGGGTACTGCCCTTCAGTCCTGCTGCTCCTCTGCCACAATCAGCATCCACTACAGCCTCAGCTGAGGATCTCCAGAAATAAGTTAAAGATAAAGGCCAGCCTTCAGGCTCCCTGCCACCTTGCATAATGTATTCTATTCAAATGTATTCTATTCAAATTTGATCTCTTAGTACTTTTTCCTTCCATATTAATGCTGCCCCAACTCCATACACTCTGCAAGAAGCCAGAGCATGGTGGCCATTTATTAAAAGAGAATTGCAGCATCTTGCACTGTTTTGCAAGACCACACAGTTAATTTAACTTAGCTTGAAGGGCAACCAGTTGAGCCCTTCTTCAAAAGAATAGCACAAATGCAAAATCATTTTATCACTCATTTCTTTCATCCAGCATGAATGAAGAAATTTGTCCATTTGTCCTTTGTGCATTTTCATCCAGCAAACCCTTTGGTTTTGCAGCCAACCTTCCAGCTGCCACACTGAAAAAATTAACCTTATTTCTCAGTGTTGCAAAGTTATCACAAATGATTATCTGCCCAGACCAGATCTGACAACATGATGACTAAAGGGTTGACAGGCTCTCAGAGTTCACAAAGCCAGACCTGCCCCTCAATCAACTCTCAACCAGCATCTTCTGGTCCAAGTAGTATCCGAAACCTGCTGTTACAAAACTCAAAACCTTATATAGAAAAAAAGCAGTGCTGGATTTGTTGGCCTCACACAACAGAAGCAAACAGGGCTGTAAGAACCTCAGAGTCCCCCTGCAGCATTCACTTGCCCTTCAAAGTAAGTAACTGCCATAAAAAAAAATGTAAAAGGAAAAGCAGCAGATGGAGCACATTCATGGGTTTGGGAACAAGTTAAGAAACAAAAAACTTTGTTACAGAGAGCTGGTGGAGAAAGGACTCATCTTTTGACTCCCCTCCCTTGAAAAATCCACAGAAATCTGTCTGCTGAAAGGGAATATGAATGGGAAAAAAATCCAGCTCATGAGCCAAGGACTGAGTCGCAAATGCCTGGGGATTTTTGTCAGCTGGCCAAATAGGGTGCTCTGGCTTGTCTTCAGTCTTCCTGCTTCCCATTACCTGTGATCAAAACATTCTATATTGGTACAGGACAAATCTCAGCACATCAGAGAAAACCAGGGATTGACGGTAGCAGCAGGGAAGTGAGTGTGCACTCTCCTCTGGGATAACAGGTAGGGGATATGCCTTGATATTTTAAGCACAGAGCTCATTTAAGCACCTGAAGTGGTGCAAAACCTATTTGAACAGTGTATCTTCGAGGCAGAACATGCCTCCTGGTGCCATTGAGACCCCCTGGTGCAAGCAACCCTTGTTTCAAGTGCTTTTCCATCTTTTCCTTGGGTCATTTTAGGAAAAGCTGTAGGCATGCTGGCTTATGTGTCCTGGCTCACTGCAACCTGCTGAAGTGAGCCCCCCATGCCACCCAAGGATCTGCCCCAGGATGCCGTGCAAGGACTTTGAACGAGGGAGCCCCTGCCAGGGTTGTGAGCCATCAGCCTTCCTCAGGGACTTGATAAATAAAGGAAAAACAGACGAAAGAAGGGAAAAGCAGCTGTTTGGAAATGAACTGTAAAAACATCTGTAGCACACTACCGACTGCCTCTGGCTGCGGCCACAGAGGGTTTTAAAGGGCCACGATGTTGCAGCAGAGGATTGGGACTTTGCAGCCACCCCAACTAGATGCACACTGGCTCTGAATGGCACACCAGAGCACAACAAATAAAACCAGAGGAAAACTGAGTTGTGCCACCACAGCGAGCCCCCTGCTTCTGGGGCCATGCAAAAGAAGTAAAGAGGAATTAAACTTTAAATAAGGAAAAGTCCTTAATAACACTACTGCAGCTCTGACAGCCCTTCATAGGTGATGCTCTTTTTGGCAAGTGGCATCAAGGGGAGGTTAAAACAGGGATTTGTGACTTTTAAATTTACTACTGGAAGGCCGGTGGCAGCACTACTGGAAGCGGTTAGTTCACACACAGACAAACTCCGTCGCTGCCTGCACTTGACTAGCTGACAACATACCAAAGGAACATTAAAAGCCATCTATTTGGCTTCAGTGCATATCATTCCAACACAATTTTATGCATTTGCTTCAGACTTAGCAGGAAGGGGGAAGGGGAGGGAAGAAGGTTCAAGGGTCTAAGTAGCTCAATTTATTTTTCAGTAACTAAGTTACCAGAGACTCATAGGGAGATTGTATTTATTTTCTGAAGGAGGCTCCAAGTTGGCAGAGAGGTCCTTGGAAGTACATATTTCTTCACGTTCTCTTGATCTCAGTGTGTGGAGATTCACTTAACAGCTGGTTTATGTGCAAATGTTTTTTCAGGCATGTCCTCCCCAACCATAAACAGATTTTTAAAGGAAACCCTCTTAAAAGAAGTTAAGAGACAACAAATCTCTGAGCCTCTTCTCACCCAGACCTGGAGATGAGGTGCAAGCAAAGCCCAGAGGGTCTTCACACCACAGAAGGCTGGGGTGTGTGTGTGTGTGTGTGTGTTGTGTTTGGGCTTTTTGGTTTGTTTCTTTTCTCTCTTTTTTTAAATGTATCAATACTGTAGTGGCCCTTCCAACAAAAAAAACCCAATGCTCTGTCCTCCGTACAGCTGCATCCAATTCCCTTTGTATGTGCAAGATCTATATTAGGGCTATCTACATTTAATCTTAAAATGACATTTTTGAGGGCACAGATTTAATAAAGAACACTTGAAGTTACTGTTTATGAACCCATCTCAGAACCAAGGTCTTACACAAAAATAAAATCACCACTAAAAGGTTCTACATTGTACTACTAAATCACTTGTGTTCACTTTGTCAGTCAATAGAACAAGAGAGGACCCATCAGCTGGCCTTCAAAACAAATGATGTAAATTGCGCCTCTAATGATAAATCGTCAGGAATTTCAGCAAGAAATAAAACATGAGCAACTGTTTTGAAACACCCAAAGGAAAGAAAAAAGAAAGAGGGCAAAGAAACCAAACCAAACCCCACAAAAACCCCCAAACAACAAAAAACAGAAGAAGGGAAGATGACTATTCTTTGAAGGGAATACCAGCCAGTACCAGAAGAACCTCTGAGGCCACCTGGAGAGCCAGGATAGCAGATCCTAGCTCTGAGAGGGCAGTACCACATCCTACATACATCCTTTGATGGCAGAGACAGTTTTAGAGCTTGCTGTCTGCCTTTCTGCTTCCAGGATGCCATTCTAGACATATCCTCATCCCCGATGGCTGCTGTTGGCCCCTTGTTGTGCTGAGTGAAGTGTCTGTGAAGCCAAGCTCCAGGTCAAATCTGCAAAATGATCTAGCTAATAAAACAGGGAAAGGGGTTGAAAATCAGTATTAATGCTGATGCTGTGGTTTGCTGGAACCATGAATCCAGCTTTAAAATTACTACTACCAAATCAAAAAAATGTGATAAAGAACCAAGATATGATAAAAATTTCCTCTGGTGGTTTAAGCCTGCTGGACTCTTTGCTACCTGTTTGACTTTGTATTGGCAGGCTCCAGGCCAAGTCATCTGTCAGTCTGTGCTTCCTACAGGTAATATAAAGCCAACATAAAAGCACCAAGTAGCATTAAATCCCATGTCATCTGTTCACAGGTGATCCAGGTGACATCCATACTGCAGAGGGATCTAGTCTGAGGCAGGGACCTGGGACTGGACCAGGGATCCGCGGATGAGTCATTGCCTCACATGAATGAGTAGGCAGGACACTTGACAAAGCACTGATGAAATCTGCTTCCTGCATTTAACAGTGCCATTACCTCTTCTGTCCCAAGCTGTCAGCCAGTAATTAGGATCTTGCAGGTTGTTTCCATTAAGAGATGAAATTGGAGCCAGGTACAGAGCTGGCAGAAAAACAGGATTTCCAGTTGTCAGGAAATTTTCATTTCTTTCAAGTATGGTTTTGGACTAAGTTAGATGTTCTTTTTCTGCACCTGGGGAACATGGTCAAGATCCTCTGGCTGTACCTCGCTGGGATTGGGGACCCCAAAACTCTCAGCACTTCCTGCCATAGGGCAGGGCTACCACATACAAATGTTTCCTGGATTCAGGACTCAGCAGCACCTCAGCAGCCCAAGGTATTTTAAGTGAAACAATCTAGGCTCAGCTATTGGCATTTCCTCCTTGCTCTTAACAAGTATTTCCTCAAGCTAATACACCTGCTTTACAGAGGATTTATCCATATGTGAAGTCCTACTCCCCTGAATATAGTCGAAGACTCTGCCAAGTTCCCCAAAGTGCCTTTTACATCCTCAAAACTGCAAGCCAAACTCATATCATCTATGTTCTGAACACGCAGAAGTAATAAATGGCCACAACAAAATTTTAAGGTCTGAGATAAATTGCCAGAAGCACCAAAGAGAAGAGTATGGAAGAAGCAAATATTGCCTCTTGGAAACCAAATGGCCCAGAGAGTAGAGAGGAATGATGTGTGCTTGGTTGCAGATTACCTCTCAGGTGTATCAAGGAGGGTGAGGGTGATTCATATCACACTCTCTTTTCCCTGAAAGTTGCTATGAAATGCATCTTTCCAAATTTTAACTTATGAAACAAAACAAAACAAAAAAATCTCATTAACTAATGCTCTTTAGTTTGTTTGCTCTTTATTTAGTTTGAACAGCACTGCTGTTCTCATTTACTAAACCTACAAGGATTAAACCAGCATGAAGATGTTATTTCTTCTACCAGTTTCCACTTGCTAATTATCAGTGAGCAGTTTGTGAACATCCAGGTGTGTTGGTTGGAATAATTCACTGTTTTCTACAATTAAATTCCAGGGACTGCCAGCTGCAGACGCACAGTTCACAGCAGCAGTTCACTGTCCAACCTACTGGCTTGTTCAGTGGACACTAAATCTGCAGCTTCTTTTCATTCACATAGCCAACCCTACTAAAATCTTGCACTGCTATACTTAGCATCCACAACATGGACATTTGTGTAGGCTTCTGGATAGGAATGTTTCTTTCCCCTGCTTTGATCTAACTGTTTTCCAACACAAACACTTTCTAATTCAAAATTCCCATTTTATCACTGTATAATCAGCCAAGTTTTGCCCCCTTCACCAACATCCCTGCCAGTGTATTCAACTGTTCACAAGCAGTAACACAGGAGGCACAAGTACAGTAGAACAAATTTATGCTTCAAAAACTGAGAAACTTTATTTCTTTTACTCCATGTCCTTCTGGTTAATTATTGACAGCATAATTAAAAGGCACTCCTATAAGTAATAGCTAGCATCAACATGATTAAAATTTTCCAATATAAATAGCTGTAACCCAGCTCCCAACAATGCAAGTATCAGGATCTGTCTTTCATGTAGGTAGTTTCCCAGTTGCCCACTCACTTGACTCACCACCCTAGTTGCCCCCAAACAAGTAATTCTTGCAAGATCTGAAAACCATACAAAACATAGCATTGCCCCCAAAACACAGCATGTGCACCAGGGCCAGTCAAAGCAGTCCCATTGCAGGACCATAATTCAGCAAAGGTGGTAACCAGGGGTCAACAATGACCTTCCATACCATTAAAGTTTGTGCTGGCACTTGTTTTCTGAGTCATTTTGTGACTTTTTAAATCAGTTGTGAGATCTCCCTGAGGCCCTGAACCAGAACTTGGCATAAAACCACCCTGACCTAGGACTGGATACTTCTATTCAAAACAAAACCTTGAAACAGCTGTTTGCACTTTTTTTTTTTTATCTAATTGTAGGTATGTCCAAACCAAACAATCTTGCCTCATAAGGTTACCACTTGTGTGTGTTTTCTTGTAACATAAAACTCATATTAATAGTGCATTTACTTTTCTGAAATATATGTAGTTTATCACTTGGGCATATGCTTAAGGACCTTTAATGAACAGGTCTAGAGCTGAAATAGCAGTTCCTGGTACCTATGCACTTCTCATGAGTGTAACACACCTTGCCTCGTGCAAGATCTGTCCAGTGGTCCAACAGCAAGAGGGCTAAGCTGAGGCATGCAAGTAAGTAAGCTTGGCTTGCTCATTGTCATGTCACAAGGTCAGCCTCAGCCCTGTAGCAGCCTTTGGTGGCTGTGTATTTTGATTAAGCAATTAAAACGGAGGCAGATACTTCAGCTTTTGAGCTTGTCATTGAGCATTGTGAGGAGACTGTTGGAAATTGTTCCTTTGCTCAGCTGTTGCTGGTGGTCATTCCTGGGAGGCTTTGCTTTCGTGTTGCCTTTGAGAAGGCTGCCATCAGGACAAGAGCTTGTGAGCAAACTGTGATGGGCACACAACCATGCCTTTTGTGATTTTTGTCCCCATCAGCTTTTTGCCACATGAAAACTGCAGGGAGTAGGGCTGCCAGCCTTTCTTTTTGCGTATTCTGGAGCAGAAAAGAACAAAGACTGAACTCCTTGAGCGGTTTTCTTGGTCTCTCAAATTGTCAAGTACTTTCAAGAGAAGGTACAGCCACACAAATGATTCATCGGTCACCTCTGCTGAGCACTGAAATGGTTCATCAGAAAAGCAGGCAAGACACAAGAGTTAAATCCTTCCCTTGCATGCACAATGAATTCACTCAGGAGTTCATCCAGCATAAAAGTAAATATTCTTTTAGTGTCATCTCAGAACCTATACAAGGTTGAAAACTGTCATTCTTCTCACCTCTAATAGTGTTCAGCTTTAAAAGTATGAACACTGCAGTCTCAAAGATGAGGAATATGTAATGTTTCCCTACAGGTTTCCACCGTTGTATTGCTGAGGAGCTATATGCTGCTTGCACCGCAAACTAGAGAACCCTAACTACAGTCAGATTCACAAGATCATACAAACAGCCTTACAGACCAGACCAAGGACACAGGCAGCCAGCATCTTGTCTCCAAGGGTGGCCAGTATAAAATATTTCAGAACAAACACAAGACAAGAGATGACACAGAAGGATCTGTACCCTGGCACACAGTCTTCCATCCATCAGAAGTTTAGCAGTCTTACGGGAAATTAAGGACAAAATTCCTTACTGTGAGGGTGGCGAGGCACTGAAACAGGCTGCCCACGGAACTTGCAAATGCTTCATCCCTGGCAGTGTTCAAGGCCAGGTCAGACAGAGCCTTGGGCAACCTGGTCTAGTGGGAGGTGTCCCTGCCCATGGCAGGGGGGTTGGAACTAGGTGATCTTACTTAAAGTCCTTTCCAACCCAAAACATTCTGTGATTCTATAAAAAGATTATAACATTTATCAGTTACCAGCACATGTATTATATCCATCCTTTTTTGAACCGTTCATACCTCTGGCCTCCACAACATCCACAGGCAATGGCTTCCATAATGTAACACTGATCCACTACAAAGCAAGTCTTTTGGGGAGTGCGGGAAGAAATTGCACTTATAGGACGAACTGAACAGCGACTGGAAATAAGATACACACAGTCTGCAGATAGACTGTAAGTCAACCAAAAGTTGGTAAAACAATGAATACATAAGACTGAAATTAATGAGGAAAACACATGTTCCGAGATAAAATCTGAGAAAGACAGCAAAAGAATTTTTTGAAGTACTGTGCAAGAAAAAGTTATGAAAAGGCAAGATCAACACTCTGAAAGAAATACTTACATATGACTGTATGAAAAGAACTAATTTTTCAATTATTTTTAAAAGGAAGCCAAAAATTTGATCCAAAGTACAGCAACCCACTTATTTTCTTTGCACTCTACAAGCCAACCTTCAAAAGATGATACTTCTTGCCCCTGGTGTTTTTCACAGTGCATGAGATGCACATTTCTGTATAATTTGTCTGGACTAAACAGTTTAACCTAGGCCCACTCTGTATCTTTTGGCTGGTTTTCTCATCATAACCCTGCTCTTGAAAAAAAGAAGAGGACAACTGTTATGCAGAGATTCACTGACAAAAATGGATTCAAGAGACCAAATAGGTAACTCCAATTGGTAAACTGAGCTCCTAGCATGAAAAAACCCTCCAAAATGAAGTAAATTAAAAATGAAATTTTTCCATATTTAAAGTATTTTCTCCAAGAAAATATGGCTGGGGGCTCTTAAAAAAAAAAGAAGGACACTCTTAGAAATATCCACCACATATGCCAGTAAAGGAATGGAAAAAATAACCTTTTTGAATGAAAAAGACATTCTAATTTTTTCATTTTCTTCCCATTCCCTTTTTCATTTCCATTTCAATAGAAGAAATGAATAATTCCCTCAAAAAGCTCAAACCATAACACTTTAGCTCTTTTGTTAAAAAAGCTAAATGTTAATTTTTCAAAAATATTGACTAACAAAGCCAAAATCCACCAATGCAAGTCATACTTACACAATACCAAAACAAGTAGTTACAAAAACTGCTCAGAAAGATACCTCTGAAGGTAAGAAGTAGGAGGAATTTCAAGCCAAAATGTATCTTCTTAATGTTGGTAGCTACTACCAACAAAGACCCCAAAATCACAAGCTGGTGGCTTCCAGCACTTACAGAAGAAGGGGAAAGGAAAAGCCATGCCCAGCCATCCCCCTCCATCAGATATATTGTAGAAGGGTTTGAAATAATTTTATACCCATAGCAGGGATGTTGTGGCTGGTGCTGGGAAGTGGAGAGTACCAGGCTCATACCCAACTCATCATCCAAGGTTGACTGGCCAAGGAGAGGGCAAAAGATGACCTGCAGCAGCAACCCTGACACTCAGCACCAAGAGCCTTTTCCCTCTCCTTGCAGGCACAGTTGAGATTTAGTCTGGAGCACCACTGAAAGTCAACAGCAGCAAATTACAGCAACTTGCGTTGCAAACTTGTTCACTCCTGTAATACATTGCTTGTGAGGCAATTCAGCATCTCACTACTCTTAAGAATGCTCTTTCAATTTCTTTGATGTCACCATTTACTATCCCTTCCACAAAAATCATTGCATTTCTGCAATGCTGTCCCAGCTAATGTCAGCAGCACAGTAGCACCCTTGCTCACCGTGAAACCTAACCTGCTCACCCAGGTGTCAGTAGCCCACCTTATTCACTCCCATGCTCACTTGGCCCTCTGCCTAGGGATCTTTGCAGAAATGTTCTCATCTAACTTGCCAGCTCACCTGTTCTACCAGCCCACGTGTCTCTCACCTCCATCCTTGACCAACACGAGTGCCTGTTATCAGCCTCTCACCACTTCTCCCACGCTAGCCTGGCTTACCACTGGTATCTTCTCACCACCACCAGCCAGGGGCCTGATGTACCATATGAATTCCTCAATGGCAAGTATTTCAGAGGAGTATTGACACTCATCCTAGAACCCACTGGCTCTCACCCACAAGAACCAGCAGTTCATCAGTGCAAACCACATGGTGTATCAAGCCAGCCTAGAAGGCACATTGTGAAAGCTGGCTGGACTGCAGCTGGAGGTGGCTGCTTTCTTCGGAGTGAAGAACAGGAAGCCCCAGAAATAAACCCCTAGGAACGAAACCTCAGCACTTATGTGATCAGCAAACATGAGGTTTAAACCATAAAAGCCGAGTTCATAAGGGTGTGACGTGGCACACAGCCTCCCACACTCATCCACAAAAATGTGACCATCTCAGAATTACTTGATCAAATTACGAGCCATTGCATAGCTGAACAGAGCTCTTCCACAGACTGTCTTCAATTGCTGCAAAGAAACTCAGAGCTCAGGCAAACATCGGCTTTACTGTAAGAAATCATTGAATCATAAAATGGTTTGGGTTGGAAAGGACCTCAAGCTCATCTAGTTCCAACCCCCTGCCATAGGCAGGCACACCTTCCACTAGACCATGTTGCCCAAGACTTTGTCCAACCTGGCACTGAAAACTGTCAGGGATGGAGCATTCGTAACTTCCTTGGGCAACCTGTTCCAGTGCCTCACCATCCTTACGGTAAAGAACTTCCTTATATCTAACCTAAATCTCCCCTATTTAAGTCCCACCTGCTCTCAGTGATTTCAGTGTAGATAACAAAATTACTATTCATAGAAGGAAGGCCAGAAAGCCCATTTATCAGATGCAGGAAGAATGTGCTTCTAACCTATGGGGTGCCCATAAGCTCCCCTGCAGAATATATACCAAATGCAAAGCTCTCTCTACAATCTCTGAAGATGTCCACAGCAAACAGCATAGGCAGGAAATGGCAGGTTACCTTTACCTCAGAAACTCCTTCATATCACAAACCCCACATGAATTCTTGCCACCCTCCCAAAAGACTAAGTTGAAGGGAAAAGGTTCCTTTCCATCCATGTCTGGGCTTCGCACTCTCTTCCTGAGCCCTTGTGCCCATGCTCTCCAAAAAGCAGGATGATTCTGTACATTCTGCTGAGACCAATTATCAATACAAATCCATCATTCCACAATAGATTGACCCCTCTTCTCTCCACTGAGCAGAGTTCAAATCATCCCTTCGTGATGAGATATCCAAGTTCTAAACCCAGCCATCACCAATTCCTCATTGGCATTAGTGATCAGGTACTGAAGACTACATATAAACAAATAAATTTTGTCCAATCTTACTTTTCCTTAAAAAGAAAAAAATATGTACACCTCCAAATGTCATACGAGACAATACAAAATACATGTTCCCCTGTAATTGATGCATAAGACAATGTATTCTAAATAATTTGTTTAATGTGGGTGGCCACGTATTTTAAACTGTTAATCTCTGTACACTTTGTTAGTCTGTCCCCCACCCCTTTTGTTACTCCTATCAGCCCACTACATGCTCTTAGCGGTCAAGGGCCGAGCTGCTTTCTCTGTTATGTACTGGTACAACGCCCAGCACAGACTTCTCATTACAAACTCCAAGCCCCGCTATAAAAAAAAAAAAAAAA
>JBAFWW010007302.1:0-20032 GCA_036873685.1 Agapornis canus
AGCTGGATGGCTTTCACCTCAGCAAACTGACTCGATTCACCCTCTCCTTCAGCAGTTTCTGCAACTTGTCATAGGGAACTCCATACAGCTGCCTTACATCTCTGACACTTTCCCACACCACGGCAGGACCCACTAGTAAACAAGGCATATTACTTTTCACTTCCTAACAATTTATTATATGGTGGTGTTTTGATTTAAGCCCAGCCAGCAACCCAGAACCACACAGCCACTCACTCCCTCCTCACCTTCCTCCCCCTGCTCCCAGCGAATAGGGGGGAGAATCAAAAGAATGTAGCTCCCATGGGTTGAGGTAAGAACAGTCCAGTAACTGAGGCATAATACAAAACCACTACTGCTACCACCAATAATAATAATGAAAAGAGAAATAACAAGGGAAGAGAATACAACCACTCACCACCTGCTGACTAATAACCTAGCCTGACCAGGCAGTGATCTAGCCCTTCCAGGTAATATATAATATATAAGGTTTATATAATGGGCATGATGTGCTGTGGTATGGAATACCCCTTTGTCAAGTTTGGGTCAGGTGTCCTGTCTCTGCTTGCTCCTGGCTTCCCCTCCTCCCTGGCAGAGCATGAGACTCACAAAGTCCTTGGTGAGAGTAAACATTACTGAGCAGTAACTAAAAACATCGGTGTTATCAGTGCTGTTCCCAGGCCAGAAGTCAAAACCACAGCACTGGGCCAGCTACAAAGGAGAAAAATTGACTGCTACTGCTGAACCCAGGACAGATGTGTATTTTATATTAACAGGTATCCATACCAAAACTGATGATTTAGTTCTTCCTTGTAGTTGGCTCTTCTGGTTCTTAGAATCTTTCCTCTTATCTTTTACACATATAAAGGAGAACATACAGAATATGATGGTATTTCTAGGCTGTGTGTGTTTAGTAACTGTGAGGTCCTCAGTAACGGTTGGGAGGTTTTTTTCCCCCCAGTATAGTACCAGCAACCAGAAAAACGGCTCTTAGCATAAAAGGTTGGTTGACACAAAGACCACGCAAATGAGTGGTGGATCTGTTCTGTCCTGAAAACTATTCACAGTTAATTGTGTGTACTCAGTTCAAAGCAATTTATATCTATTCTTTATCAATGAATAGTTTTTAAACCTCTGAACAATATGCAAATGACCAAAGAGCAATTAGTTGTGCATTTTTCAAGGTCTTCTAAAGGCTTCTAAGCATCATCCTACCTGATTCCTCTGGGTTTACATTGAACTCATTGCTTGAAGGCATTTTTTCAGCCACACGATGTAAGAATACTTCAATATTTTGTGGCAGATAGAAGCTTGTAACATAAACCTCTGTGCACACACCCACACCCTCCAGTACAAAATAAATGAAAACTGAAGGTTAGATGCAATAACTTCCATTACTTATGTGGACGTATCCATAACAACTAGTACTTACCTCAGTGCTTTCTGCTCAAGAATGATGAGCTTATATATACACTGGTTTTTCTCATCAAGGCGTACTATATCCCCTGTGTTTTCATAAACCACTGTAATTGGAAATAGTCTGACTGAAGCCTTCCAAGTCTTCATCTTGGCACTGAATCTGGCTGCAAAGGGATGCTAGTTCTACAAAGCATTTGAAACTGTTTATCTCTCACTGCTGGTATTCATTGATTTGTTTGTATTTCTTCAGTGTCTCCTCTAGGCCCATAAAAATCTCTGTACTGCTTCAGCAGACATTCTGCCAGGAACATGACAGTGAACTCAAACTGAGCACTTCTTTTTGATTTTCAGGGTGGTAGTGGTGGTTTTGGGTGTTATCCTCCCCACCCACCCCGACCACTCTGTTTTGGTGGCTCCAAGCACTTGTAGATCATTGAATGTTTGCATGCAGGCAGTGAAAAAGTTGTATATATGTTGACAAGACAGAATCTCTTACATTTTCCCCTCAGTGTTGTACTTTACAGCTTGAGTTCTTTGTGTCTTTATTTACAATGGTACACTGTAAAGTATGACTGTCTTAATACTGCTGGTAATAGTACAGGCAAATGGCATTTTGTTGTTGAAAATGTGAAAAGTGTTTATGGCAAGATTTTTAACTACAGTTATGCCCCAGATCTCATTATAGGTACTTAGCTGTACCAGCAAAGTAATGTAGCATAAGGAATCAAACTGTATTTTATCCACAGGAAACAGAAGGGTTGAGGTGTGGTGTTAAGCAGTCTGTGGCTGAGCTGGAAACAGAACTTGTAGCCTCTGATCCTAGCCAGTGTAGAACATTTACTCTATTATTTATGAAATAATACTTTGTGTTTAGTGTTTTTCCAGTTGCCTCATGACAGTTCTATTTCATCTTTGCTTTATATCTGGAGGAATGAAGCTGCTTCTTGTTATATGAAGATCTTATACCTGGACAGAAAACAAGATGTAGAATGTCTTGGTTATGCTGGAGACCAGGATTGTGTCCAGACTTGCTGTAAAATTCAGAGAATGATATAATATTCTGTCATCTCCTAATCTGTTCAACAGAGTCCATGAAACTCTTGCATCTTTTCTCAGGGGTCCTGTCTTAGAAGTACATGGCATAGCTTGTTACTGTCTCCATGTCTACTATTCCAGACACTGTGCTAGCTAGTAGGTTTCTTTCTTGATTCATGTTGAGCATAAGACTTAAAGAAATGTAACTGTGGTTCTTTTACTGATGACATCCATTCAGATTTCATAACAGGGTCTTCTCACATTCAGAATTGAAGTCTTAATGAAAGCACTGAGCAATAATTGCTCAGCTGTTAATCATTGTTAGCCAGAGAATTCAAGGATGCTTTAATGGTCATGGCAGATACTATGATCTTCCTTTCCCTTTTTACTCTAAATTTCCTTTTAAAAAACAGGTCTACTGTACAGCAGAGGTGGAATTTGCATAGGAAACACATGAGGTTGAACTACAGCTGCTGTTGAGTTGCAGAAAAAGCAGTTACTTTCCTTTTTGGTAAATTAAGTGATCAGCTGGAGATTAAGAGCCATTTAACTTTATATGAGAAACTGATAAGCAGTGACCTTTTTCATGTCTGTGTGAGAAACAGCTTATGTGTGGATTCCCCAGACCTCTAGTTAGTGTGCTGATCCTTTTGGCAAATACCTCAAATTGTATCGCCACTGCTGACTTCACATGCATTAACAGCAATGGGGAGAAGAAACCTGGAGATGTTCTTCAAACCAGGTTTTTGTCTTAATTCAGAAATGACACATAGAATATAAAATGAAATCTTTTCAAGAAACAGAATAAAAACCTTTTGTTTAAGAGCTGAATTTTTTCCTCATGGGTCTTGCTGGCTTGATCTGTTAATTAAACAGTTCATACGGATCTCTTCCATCTCCTGTGAGAGAAACTAAATTTGAAGCAGCTATTTTACAGCTGTCTAGCTGTTTTCAGGAAAGTCTCGCTACTGCCTGATGCTGTTCAGAGGTGCATTGAAAAGAATTTATGGTCTTGGTTCCTTTGCAGCTGGAGTGGCTTTTTAATATTGTGAAACATGCCAATTTATAATCTTAGCTGGTAGTTGCAGAAAGAAGGCCATTTACTGCGTGGACATGGAGAATGGACTATTGTCTTTCCAGCAGACACTACCTCAGGCTGCATCATGACTAATGTAGTCTGCCTCGTGTCATTCACCTCTGTTCTAGTCCACTGATGATTTAGACTGAGGGATGTTAAAGCATGTTGTACTTTCCTTTGCCTGCCTTGTGCAGCCCATTCTAGCAGGTTTCTTTCTGTTCAAGTCAGATTGCAATGGGTTGTTGAAGTATTTGGAACTTACCCTTTATTGGAATGATGTGCCAGTACACGCCTTCCAGATTTGGAAGCTGGAAAGTGTTTATCCCAGTGATATAACAATATAAAAATCTGTATTTTCTCTGTTCATACTGGAATTCTGCTTATCAAGGTAATACAAAGGGCATTTTTTGATAGCTGTCAGTCTCATACATTTCTTTGTTACTGAATTTAGTATTTTCCAAGTATTTAAAGAAGTTAGACATAATTGGGAAAAGATTTAAGCAAGACTAATTATCTCATCAGATTGGCAAGCTTGGCTTCAGAGCTGATGCAGTGGAGAGCCTCTAGTAAGAGGAGTTTCTGAAGCTTTTTACAGGTCAGTGAAATTGTAGGACTATCGTTATCTCTTTCAAAACAAAAACAAGAAAGCTTCAACCCCAGCATGTTACATCAGTCCCCAGCATGTTGCATCAGTACTTGGCATGGACAAATTTCAACTAGCAGTAAAATGAATCTTCTTTAGATACTTGTTTTGATTTCAACTCCTTTCCCCTCCCCAGAAAGAAGCAAAGCAGAAGAAAAGTTATTAATGCTTCTGGCATCAGGGGTGGTGCTGACATGGGAACCCTAGAAAAATATGCAGCTCTTTCTTTGTTACGAGGCTTCTCTAGGCATCTTGTGTGCAGTTCATTGGCAGACAATGCCAGTCTCCCACTGAGGTGGTTTGTTTAAGGTGTTTATTTCCATACTCTCTAATTCATGCCACCATCCCCACAGTTGTCTGTCATAGAAGATGTTTGTCTTAATTTTGACTGGGCTATTAGGTAGTCTACTGAATGCAATGAAAAGCTTTAGAGCTAGAATAAATTATGGAGAAGTTTCTAGGGATTTCTCTGCTTCTTACTGCAAATCAATACCACTGTGTAGAGCAAAGGGTGAGCACACTGACACTGCATTAAGGAATGAATATTAAAAGCTGCTAAAATCTGAACTGAATGGAGAGATAGATATTTCACTTAGCCTTGGTAAATGTTTCAGAAGGAGGAATAGGGAATATAAAAGGCTTATTGGGTGGGGCAGGGAAAATGCTTTGAGGGAGTATTCTTGCTGGTGGTCTTAATTTCTTCTTGTAATCCAACCACTGTGCTTATTTACTCTACTTTTAGTCCTGAATACAAAGAGTTCAAAGCAACTGAAGTTAAATATCATGAACTAATCCTAGCAGGCATGCAGTTATATTGTCATGATGCTGATATGCAGGTGTCTGCTGAACCTGTAGAAAGGTATTTTGTTTGGTTTCTTTGTTGGTTTGTTTTTTTTTTTCCCCACCAAATGGATTCTTTCATTAGTTTGTTTAGAAACAGCAAACCAAACAAGCTCTTCCTCTGAACAAGTACCATTTTAGTTGGCCATAGGTTTTTAAGTAAGTGTTTGATGGAAACATTTTTAAAGAACTTGGTTAAATTTTTAAAGCTATTTCTTGAGAAGAGAGAAACAGATTACAATGGGAAGCCATCTGCTGTTCCATGTAGGTAACAGACTTGGAAAGTGATGTTACTTTTTTTCTGTTATGTGCAGTTACAGTTGTAAGATGACTATCAAACTATGCTTTAAGAATAGTTATTTTTGAAGTTGAAAGTGTTTCTCTATAGAATGCTGGTCTTTTGGGGTCAAATTATTTCATTCTCCTTAGAAAATTTTAAAAGTAACTCCAACAATAAGTAACAGCATAGCTGAATAAACATTGAGCCAAATTCATCAGTTTAAATTTTCATAAAGCTCATCATCACAACCTTTATTTACCAAGTGTTTTCATTTTATGATATCCCTTATATAATTTTGATGAATGTATAATGTGGTTTTTTTTTCATATTCAGATGTTGATCAGAGGAAGGAACAGTACAGAATAAAAATAGTATTAGTATTTATTGCTGTAAAATGGATGATGCTGTCAACTTCTAAGAGTTAATTGCTGTTTAGTAGTAATAGTAGAATTTCGAAGGTACTAAATTATCTCTTTAAGAAGTAAACATTTTTTGCAGCAATTAAATGTAAAATTAGCAGTTGGATTGTTTACAGAAACATGCATCTTTCCGTTGAGACACTAGGGAAATTGTATATGTACTGTAGGTACTCATGTATCATGACCAAGAAGGCCTTGCTCAAGTTTTCAACATCACTGATGTCCCCCTTTCTCCCTTACCTATTTCCAAGTTCTTCTAATTACTTGTAACAAACAAAAAAACCAACAAAATAACTGATGGTTTAGTGGTTCAACACTTTTATAACTGCATTACTACCTTTTGAAGTAATGAGTGTACTTTAGATTCTTGACTGGGGTTGTAAGACTTAAATGCTGCGGAGGGACTCTTCATCAGGGACTATAGTGACAGGACAAGGGGTAACGGGTTCAAACTTATACAGGAGAGGTTTAGAATCGATATAAGGAAGAAATTCTTTCCTGTTAGGGTGGTGAGATGCTGGAATGGATTGGCCAGGGAGGTTGTGACTGCTCCATCCCTGGCAGTATTCAAGGCCAGGTTGAATGAAGCCTTGGGTGGCATGGTTTAGTATGAAGTGTCCCTGCTCATGGCAGGGTGGTTAGAACTAGATGATCTTAAAGTCCTTTCCAGCCCTAACGATTCTACAATTCTATAAGAGCTTTTAAGTATGTATTAGTATTATGAAAGATGAAGTGGGACTCAGGCCTTTCAAATGATCACCTAGCCTGAGATTAAACATTAGTTAACTAAGAACCAATCTTCTAAGCTTTCTGTTTACTAGCAGAGGTGGATGCATCTAAAAGTCTTCAACAGGGAAGTGTTTTTAGAAGTACACAGAGTTTATGTTTGATGGTCTCAAAGTCAAGAAGCACTGGCTTCTCCATGAGTCAGTTCAAAGCTCCTACACAATAAGTAGTGATAAGCTCAGGAATTCCCAGCAGAAGCCTCTGCCTGGTGAGGATTCTGACCACTGAGACCTCTAGACAGTTTGCATATCTTTTATGATACTGTAACTTAAACTGTAAATTTCAGAAGAAGGAAGGGGAGGAGTGAGTCCACCTGTCACGATGATAGCACATTTAGACAGCAATTCTAATAAAATTAAGGAAAGCTTTAAAGTTGATTTGGAGAGGACTGGGGATAAATATCAGTGGAGAATCAAAAGATAGATTCCTACACACAGACATGGAGTAGGAAAGGGAGGATATAGGAAGCTATAGTAGTCATAACTGAGACAAGAAGAATAAGGGCAAAAATAAAATTATTATGCTTATGCACAAATGACAGAAGTATAAAAACTAACAGAAAGAACTACAAGATTTAGAGCATAAAATAGCATACAAAGCTCTGATATACATGACACCAAAACTTTGTAATACATAAGACGAGAAGTATTACAAGAAAGCATAGTTTACTTAGTAAATACAGATAGAAGAAATTAAAGGAAACACTATGCCATCTAATTAAAATTCTACAGTCACTAGGAAGTTCAAAAAAGATATAAGCAGACTTGCTGAAAATCTGTCAGTGAAGACAAATATTTAAAAGAGAAGAGTTATCAAGGTAAATGTCCACCATGAATCACATGATCAATATTTTTTTCTTTTTTAAGCAGCTATGGAAAGCATGGGTAGTACTGGAAGTAATGGAAAACTGCAACAACAGTCTATAGGAGAGGCAGTATGTAATGAGATAAACTAACCACCGGACTCGAGAAAGGAAAAGCAGAGATAAATTCTTCTTCAAAGTTGTAAGATCTATCTTACAACAGATCTATGACAGTAACACCCAGAAAAAAATGGGGAATAAGATTTTGATACTCTCCTCCTTATGCAAAAAAAAAATAAATTCAGGTACTGGCCAATAAGACAAATAGGTCTGGCAACTGTCCCAGTGAATGTTAGGCTGCATTCCCAACGTATACATGTCTCAAGCTAGGAATAAGCTACATTATTCTTAATTATATGTGCATACAGTGAGGGGCTCACAAATTATTTTGAAAAGAAAACATACTAAACTTCAACATCTGTCTCTGTATAAGTTATCCCAACAGTATCTGTAGATATCAAAGGTATGCAACAGATAACAGTCAATCAATAGCCTCATTAAAGTAATTGTAGTGTTTAAACAGGAAAACTTTTGAAGTATTTTTAAGCTCTGTGTGGTCCCCATTGAGAAAAGAAACATATATGTGTATATAGACCTGTGTGTATATAATTCTAGTTCAATAATTTTGTTCAGGGAAAAGGATGCCTGGAGAATGTGATTATTTGAAATGATTGGGTCCTAACTTTAAAACTGACATGCACCTATACGTTTAACCTCTTAGGGCCAACAGCAAAAACCTAGATACAGGTTTGTGATGAAAGGACTGGTTAGAAATAGTAATGAAAAATCATTTTGTTGAGAATTTTAATGGAGAAATAAAATCATTATTCTCAGGGAAATCAAGTGTGGAAAACCAGAAAATTAATGGTATTAAAAACCCCACAACATCAGGACTTATAGGAAGGACTTCTTAATAAGGTAATATGAGAATTAGTGCACCTTGTAAGATCAGGTTATTGCTGTACATAGAGAACTGCCCCTAAATAAGCAAATAGGAGAGAAAAATCCTACAAGCAGACGTTTAGATATAGATACCTTCATCTAATCATAGACATGTATGTGAAACACACTGCCCCCAAGGCCTTCAGTACTTTACAACTTCAGCTGAGAACATACAAGATCTATCCTGTTCTCTTCTCTTTGCTCCTCTGATTCTCCTCCACTGCACATAAGCAGATGATGGGGGGCTGTTGGTCACCTGCTTTCTGTCCTTGCTTGTTGTCTTTGGGTCCCCAGTTTGGAAGGTGCCTTTGAGCTTGAATCTCTATGATACTGGTGACATTGGTTTGCCTTGAAACCAAGTTAACAAGAACTGTGCAATCACCTCAATGAATGACTGGCTATGTCCCATAGCACACATCCACCTCTATGCTGCTCTGTGTGCTTGTGTAGTGAGGAGAACAGTGTGCATTATTCAATTTTGATGCAGAGTAAACAATGCTACATATTGACTAATCAATATTTCCTTCCAGAAGACAAATTTTTTCTCAGGACGCTCTCTTTTCAAGTTGCTACCCTCCTTAGCCTTCATGATCTCATATTTTTTTCTATGAAGGTAAAAAAACACTGTCTAATTGAAACTACCACGCCAAGCACATCCAGTGTCAGTGGTCTGTGAAATCCTGGATGTCCTTGAGTTGCATTTACAGACACCTTATCTGCTAGCTATTTACATTTGTGCATTAGCATGAATAAATGGAGTGTGGCAGCAGTCTTGTGACACTGCTTCTGTGTGTTTCTTTGTTTATGCCTTATACTCTTGCAGAAGCACTGTCCTTCAGTTTTATTCAGCTTTTATATGTATATATATATATATATGAATGTGTAGATGTAATTGTCCAGCTTTTCCTTCCTTGCTGTTATTTCAGTTTATTAATAATTCAAGCTTTTCAATCTGCTTCATGCTGGATAAATCCCTCCCCCTTTCTTTGAGGATGATAAATTAAGCTATTTAAAGAATGACTCATTACAAGTATATATCCTGTTGGTGCCACAACCCTCCTACACATAATAATTATTGAAGTTAACAATGTGACGCATAGTCAGCACTTTCAAAGCAGGGTATCAGTGCTGGCGATTGCAGTGCCTGAATACTTTACTGGCACTGGTTACCCATGGCAACTAAAATGATCTATTTACGTGATAACAACTTGTTGTTCTGCTTGATAGTTTTGCTGTATTCTTTCCTGTTTCAATTTCAATAGGAATATATATATTTAAAATTCATTTTAAAAAATAGAACAGTGAAAAAAAATTCATTTGGTGTTTGTGTAAACATGGAGTAACAGGAATACAACATTGTCTCACTGCAGATTTTATCACTAGCAAACTCCCCTGAGTCTCAACTAATGAAATGAAATCATTCCATCTTGTCCATAAATGTATCCTTTTATTGTTTATTGGTAAGCACTCACCCTGGAGGTTTTGGCAAGTGTAAGAAAGTAGGAGAGTACATCATGATTTCTACTTACTGCATGTCTGTTATTTCCAGATCATTATGATTTCTCATTGTCAATAATTTTTATACAAAATATCCCAAAGGTAGGGAAGATAATCGACTTCTAAGCTGTTAATACAAACTTATTTGTATATAACATACAATTTGATTTATAAGCTAATGAATATTTTCACTGCTGCAAGCAGCTGATAATTGGCAAGTACTTTTAACTGGCAATGCTGAACTGCAAATATTTTGGATTGTTCAATCAAACCCAGTGCAACCATGATGTCTTTTGGCAGCTTTTTATACCATAGCATGCTTAAGACCAGAATCTCTCCTTCTCCTTCTCTCAGCTGTTAGATATTCAAGAATGGAAATTAAAGTAGAAATAACAGAATGTCCTTCTTTGTACATTGCTAATTAACAGCAAGAACAGGACAGCTGGCCAGGACACTGCCTTTTCAAGAGGAGCTCCACCCTGCCCTGAATCTCTGGGCAGCTGTGCCAGCTGGTACTGACCCTGCCTGCAGAACAGCCTGACATCTTCTCTTCTCTGAAGGTGTCCTAGAACTGAAAAAAGACATTTTGGTCCTTTCAGCATCTTTACTCTTTCAAAGAATCTTCCAAAGCCTCTTTTCTCAGGGCAGTAAGAGTCAACAAATTTAGGCATATCTGCCCTTTTCTTGTGGCTGTGTTGCCACCCTATCGCCTCCTGATCCAGACTGATTATTTTTCGTTCCTATTCAAGCACAAAAATATTTCTTTCACATCCAACCTATACACATGGCATCCCTTTATCTTGGAATTCAAGTGGGCTTATAGAGTTGGATTGTATGTTTAGGGTATACTGATGTGGATATAAGCTCTATTTTTTTCCAGTTGAGCATTGTAGAGTCCAGGGAAAACTTTTAAGGAATTTATTGTCCATTTTATTGATAATATCTCCTTTGAATCAAGCATATAGATCCTGATGCCTTTAAACCGGTAAGTTTTATTGAAGAAAATGGGACTTAGTCCAACTATGATCTAAATAAGGTCCTCAAAATTTGGCATTATAGAAGAGAAGCTGCTTTCTGTGGATTGCGGTTAGGGTTGTGGGCTGTAACTAGGGCTTATTGTTTTCTAGCTAGGCTCACCAAGCTTTCTTATAGTCCAAACACCCACAATCCTAAAGAATTTAATTCATTCTTTCATAAGAGAGCAATATGAAATTCAGGAAGCCTACATACTATTATCTCTGGCATAAAAAATCTTCTCAGTGTCATGTTTAGCTGTGTGTCCCAGAAAGCTGTTCCCAGAGAGATAGGAAGCAAATAAATAATCTTCAAGATGTGTGAGTAAAACACTTTGTTATGGAAGTATGGATTTTTTTTTTCTTTTTTGTGAGGAAGGGAAAAAAAGGTGATACTTAAGCCACAGTATCACAGTATATCTGTATTCATGCAATTTCAAGACTAGCTTTTCCCCACACTTATGTTCACCATCTTTCACTGAAAACATTTTTGTAAGGATTAAATTCTTCAGTTTTGTGAAAAATGGGAAGATCTGTTCCTCTGTCAGTTGTTTCTGTTTCCACCTTAATGCAAGGAGTCCAGCCTCAACTGTAGAGAAACCTGTGCTACCACTTATGTCAGAACAAAACTCACAGGAAATGCTGCTGTTCTGATGTAGCACTATCTTATACGAATCTTCTCTTTTTGCTCTAGCATGATCATTAGCCGGAAGTATACAAGGAAAGCCTTATTATACTAGGCTCTACTCTACCTATTTTAAACCTAGTGCAATGGTAATTTGATTATGTTGAGGCTGAGATTAATCTAAACTCTCCTGCAGAACAGAGATCATCAATTTTGATTTCACTGACAAAGTGTCTTCTCTACTGGGAAGCTTTATGAATGATGGACCACATCAATGAACGCTTACTCTGAGAATTGCTACATATGTTGTAGCACAGGGATGATTCACTTCATTCATTTGAGGACTGTCTGAGTGAAGGAAAAGAATGGTAAGATGGTTGGTCATATATCAGAAAGGTTTTGTGTATTGTAATTTGCAGGCTCATGGGTGTGGTATTTCTGTGTACTGGGTATCCTGATGAAAAAGAATGTGGTCACTAATATCCACATGATTGGAGAAAACTAGTGGCACTGTCCAAGTACTGAGGAATATGCATTTCAATGTCACCAGTATGAGCTCTGATTCATACATCCTGGGACTTTTCATTGTTGTTTTATGTTGGCATCCCTTCTAGCCCTGGAAATGTAATGTAAAGACAGAAAGCAGCCTTGTGAAAAAGACCTGGAAGTGCTGGATATCAGAGAGCTGAGCAGGAGTCAGCAGGGTGCCCTTGCAGCAAAGGTGACTATTTAAAATCCTGAGATGTATCCTTACAGAGAAAAGCGTCACCAGTAGCTCCAGGACAGTGATCCTGCCCCTCTGTTTAGCCCCAGTGAGACTACATTTGGATATTTTGTCCCATTTGCAGCTCCCAGAGAAAGAAAAGTGTCACTATACTGTAGCAAGTCCAGTGAAAGACCAGCAAGCTGGAGCACAGAGAGTACAACAAATGGCTGAGGGAACTAGATTTGTTCAACCTAAGAAGAAATGCCTTAGAGGGGTCATTTTGCTGTCTGCAACTATGAATTAGGACCACGCAGAAAAGACAGAGACAGAGGTTCAGGCTGGAAGGAGGAGATGCAGCAGTCACTAACTGGAACACAGGAAAGTCCAACCTGGTAGAGGGGAAAATTAGGTGAGTAGCCAAATATTGGATCATGCCTAGAGAGGCTATGGGATCTTTATTCTTGGATATACTCACAGGCTGACAATACAAAGTGCTGAACACCCTGCTGTACTGGACTTGGTATGAGCAGGAGGTGAGACTGGAGGTCATTTTCAGTCTATGCAATGCTGTGATTGTCACATACATTGTTTTGTTTTGTTGTAAAGATGCTGTGTTCCCTTTTCATTGCTAGAATTTATTATAATCAAGATCCTTTCACAAGGCTCCCATGTAACACAATCTCCCATGCAGACTCCATTATACTTTCTGTGCTTACAGTAATTTGCATGTCTTAGTCTACATCTATACTAGGTAACTGAGCAGTTGCAGTCCATGCTTACTGAGCCCAGCTGCTGCATTCAGTCCCCAGCCTTCTAAGCTCTCATAGCCTCCAGAATTGGCTATTGAAACCCATACTTCCCTTTGGCAGTTTTTGGTTTATGCTGTCTCCTGAGTAGTGTCTGGGAGTTATTTGGTTGAGTGCAAACTGGCCTGGGCCAAAACTGTGCAAGGGCCTGAGTTAACAGTACTACAGATAACCAATTCCCAGCACCTGTACCATAATGTCAGTTTTACAAATCTTGACATCTTTAGGTTGGTGTGCAAAGGGGGATGAGATGTCTATTTTATTGTTTGAAAGACAGAAACATCTACTGTAAACAATGGTGAGTCAAAAACAAGTTTGCCAGGCACACAGGCATCCCTGGTAACTGGCTGTATGTGTGTGTGGTTTTGGGTTTTTTTCAGCAAATAAATGTGCCTTGGTAAGAGAGCTTCTGTAAATATTGTCCTTTCAGATTTTTTATTTATCTTGCTCCCCCTTGCTGATTTATTCTATGTATGGAGCACTGCTTGAATTGGGAACAATGTACTGTTAACATCAAAATTATGCAATTATTCTGGTTGCTCAAAATACACAAAAAGTGACAAGAAGACACCTGTAGACTAAATGAGATATACACAAGGTTATTTCAATGTTTCTCATATACACAGCTGACATTGTGTGATGCAAAAGTGAATTCTAGAGGAAAAAAATGGAAAATTACGTAACTAAGACATCATTATATTTCCACATTGCTGGTAAACCGGCAAAACTGCAGGGAGATGGTAAAGAAGGAAATACAGCAAAGCTCATTATGTTTTGGGAGACATTATTAAATTAAGCTGCAACTTGAGCCATAATTAATTAATGCAATGAGGAAGATATAGGGTGGAGGTCTGAAAACATCTCACCATCAGACTGACTTTGTTCTGATTGAAGTCAAATTGACTTGCTCCCAGTGACGTCAATGGGAGCAGAGGTAGATCAGTACTGAGCATTTCTGACAACCCAATCTTTTATATGGGTTGGCCCAAATTGTCAAGAATCATTTGTGGTTTCATGTTCAAACATAAAGCACCATAATAAGGTCACCCTTCTGAGAGAAATGTCCAGCATTAAATTACTCGGTCCAGTGGAAATCTGGTAACCTGAAATCACAAATCAAATTTAAATAGTGAAACCTTAGCAAAGTATTTGCTATAGTGTCTCACAGTATCTGAGCTAATACAAAATCATATTTGTGTTCATTTCAAGGAACTGAAGTGTTTAGATCTTCAATAGCCTTCATGTATTTTGTTTTGATTCTCTTATTTCTCTCATGGAAAATTACAGTTTCTGCAGAAATTGTTTTTTCTTTTAAAGTTCTTTTTCTTAGCAAAATTTCCAAGCAACTCTATTAATTAGACATGCTCAATCACACCAAGGAATATCAATACGTATTACAAGTGCCCTTGATGTCAACATGTAACATAAGTTATTTTTTAAGGCAAGTAAATGTTTTGTTCCATTTGTTGCAGTGACATTCAATATATATCAGATAGTTACCAACTTCAGGGGCAGATATGATTTCTTCCCTGCATGTCATCCAGCCATAGCAGATATCCCCTTTTCAGTTTCTTCAGATTTACCCTTTCAATTTTCAGAAAAAATGAAAAGAATTAATTTGACTTTTCACTACATTCTCAGCCAGTGTAAATGAACTAATCAAACTGTAACCTCTTACGTGTAAAATACCTTGTTTATTGTTCTCATTTGGAATCTGTGTTCTAGTAAGGTCCCACTGACTTCTTCAGGCAGTCACAGGAATAGATACACAAATGAAGAAAGGTGCACTGCATAATACTTCATAAGGGCTTTGAAAAAAGCCATACACACCAGCATTTACATGTCTTTACCAGGTGCAAAAAAAAACCCCTCTCTTCTAGTTATCTCCAGACTTCCCATTTAATGCAAGATCCATCCCAAACTTAAATGCTTAAGCCGTAACTATGGAATAATGATTGTTAAGCAGTTGATGCCTGCTTAATATTGTCCTGTCACACAAAATGTAAGTTTCAAGAGAGGAAATGCAGTTGCAGTGAGGGATATTCCATCACTCTGCTGCCAGTCTAGCAATTAAACATGGAAGGTTGTTTTTTTCCATCTATTGAATTTGTTACCCTTACTGTTAGTTGTATTTCAACTTTGCTCTTACTTGAATAAGAAAACAAGATACTGATGTGACAATAAGTGTCCTAACCACAAGTCATATAACATGTATTATAGGTGCAAGATTGTTAAAATTGTCTCTGGATATTTCTGTGGTTCTTACAGGGCCCCAAAAAAAGGGTTTTGATCTTTTCAAAAAGCAGTTTTATCTACAGAGCATACAGCAGCTCAAACAGCAGAGGGTGCTTTGTAAGCAAATACAAAACACTCGATCTAAAATTATTGCTGTAGATAGATCCTGCAGCTGTGCAGATGGTTTACTACCAGCTCTATTCATGAAGTGGCAGATTCAACGGATCACTGCATATTAGAATTGGTTTAGATGCTTCAATATATCTCCTGTGCAAACCACCCCCAAATTTCTACATATAGGGGATAAAATTCTACATATAGAGGATAGCTGCATGTTTTTAAATAAGATGAACATTATGTTATGAAATAATGCATTATTCATATATTTGTACTGTTTCAAAAGCTTAATAAAGAATTGATTAATAGTCCAGGCATATGTCCCACATATTTATATCCTGGTATGCATATAAATGTAATGTATAACATTAGATACTTGTAATATCCTCTTGTCTTTTATGCTTCTTAAGCACTTATAATGCAGAGTAATCGTGTCAAATTGCAAAACGAAGCCAAACACACCAAATTGTTATCATTCTGCAAAGAGGGTGGGTGGTCATCCTTCACAAGGAGCTCTGTTTCACTACCATTGCGCTGAGTTGGAACAGGGTTTTTTAGGGGAAAAGAAAGCTTGCATGGCCTGAGCTGCATCTTATGAATAAGCTGTGCTCACAGGATATCATCTAGAGTATAAAAATGACTATTTATGCAAAATGAAAAAATTTGATCTACCTTGCATATCATAGAAATATTTCATCTCATTTTAATCTGCTGCTTTATAAGGCATTCAGCTTATATTCACTCTGGGTAAAAACAGAACTGACTTGTTCCTAGGAGGTTATGAGCTTTTAAGACAGTTCTGTAGATATTTAGTATTGGACATATATATACATTGTGTTCAAGAGCACTATATGGAACTAGAACCAAAGCTACAGATCTTCTCAAGAACATGGGGACTGATACTATTCACAGTGTCATGAATGTACTGAGCTATGTAATAAATATATTGTACTTCTAAGGAGCTATTTTTAAGAAAGAGAGGTTTCTAGAATGCAAGTTTACAACATCTTCCAATACTTGCTGCACCGTTCATTTGACTTCTCACTTCTTTAATCCATAGTTGATGGGGTCCACTTTTTTATAAATTCCCTTTGAGTTAATTTGCATGTTTACCTTTTTCTTTTCTTTGATAGAGTCATTTTTCCTTCTTTAATGCTGCCACAGACAGTTTGCATTGCATTTGTGTTCCAACAAGTGAAACGGAAGTTCAGTGATGTGCTATGAAAAGAATGACATTGGTTTTAAGCATGGAGGCAAACAAGTTGGAAATGGAGGACAGGATGAGGGAGTCATTAGAACTGCAGCACTAACATTTATTACAACTCTGAAATTACAGTTTTGAAACTACAATAACTTCCACCAGCTGAAGGTCCCATCCAGAAAGCTTTGGAAGTAAAGGTGGAAGAAACTAGGGTTTGGGCCCAGCCATTTGACATTGTTTATTGGATTTGTGTGGCAAGGTTTTTGTAGTGGGATGAACTACAGCTTTCTGTAAGAAGGTTTCCCCTATGCTTGATAGAGTCAATGCCAACTGGGTCCAGGATAGACCCACCACTGGCCAAGGCCAAGCCCATCAGCGATGGTGATAGTGACTTTGGGATAATGTATTCAAGAAAGTGAAAAAAATTACTGCACAGGAACAAACACAGCCAGAGACAAGGATGAGAATGTGTGAGAGCAACACCCCTGCTGAAACCCAGGTCAGTGCAGAAGGAGTGGAGGTACTCCAGACACCAGAGCAGAGATTCCCCTGCAGCCTTTGGTGCAGACCATGGCAAGGCAGGCTGTGTCCTTGAAGCCCATGGAGGTACACAGTGGAACATGAAAAGAGTGTGAGGAGTCCTGCTCTGAGGAGAAAAGAGCAGCAGAGACAGTGTGTGATGAATTGAACACAGTGGTGAATTGAACACAACCCCCATTTCCCATCCTCCTGCACTGCTGAGGGCGGGGGGAGGAAGTAAAGAATTCAGTGTTAAAGTTGGGCCCAGGAAGAATAGAGGAGTGGAGTGAAGGTGTTTTAAGATTTAGTTTTGTTTCTCACTACCCTACTCTGAGTTCTGTTTAGTAATAAATTAAACTAATTTCCCCAAGTTGAGTCTATTTTGCCTGTAATGGCAACTAGTGAGTGATCTCTCCCTGTCCTTATCTTGACCCATAAGCCGTTTGTTATACTTTCTCTCCCCTGCTCTGCTGAGGGGGAGTGATGGAGAGGCTTTAGTGGGTACCTGGAGTCAAGCCAGGGTGTAACCACCACACCTTGTTATAGTGACACAGGTGATGGATGGTATGTTAAGTAAAGAGGTTAAATGAAATTAATACAAAACACCTCAGACTCATGGAGAAACCTGTTTCAAAGGCACTATTACAAAGTTGAATCACATTAATAGGAAAGATTGAAATAGGAAATAGGAACATAAGTGCTAAGGCAGAGCTGCTACCTGGCATAGTCCCTGGCAGACAGCAACAGGCAATTGAGGAAAAACAGTTACTGAGGTAGAAAGCACACCACAGAGTACAGAGAAATCCCAGGACACGAGTTCTCTCACATACAAACTTTCCAAAGCAAAAACTCACTTGAAGTTTCACATCCTGAATATTCTAACACTTCTGCTTGTGAGATCCATTTTTGTAATTGAATTTACTGCTTCTGCCTATGCATGCCATGACCCCTAATTCAAGGACCAGTTCAAGGCTAGAGTGGATCATGTAGATCATCAGGTTTGACTTGTGTCAGAAATATACCCTCAGCACAACAAGTCTGAATTCTCAGAGGCATTTTGTACCTTTTAGAAGTGATAATAAATGCCATTATGTCCCTGACTGAAGTTATTCCATTGGCTACTTCTCCTCGTGAATTCAAAAAAAAAAAAAAAAGGGGGAGGGGGGGAAAAAAAACCAAAAAAAAAAAAAAAAAAAGAGAAGCCATTAAGTCCCTGAATGAAGTTATTCCATTGGCTTCTTCCTCTTTTGAAATAAAAAAAAAAAAAAAAAAGAGTGACTGGCTGCAATATTGCACCAACATTTCCTTGTTATTGTTATTTCCTGGTAATAAGGTATCTTCTGCACTAGACTCCAGAGCACATGAGTGATGGGAAAGCAGAAACAGCAGGAAGTGTTTTTATAAACAGAAAGAAAAGACAATACATAGGTATGCCCTGTTGGCAGACAGGGTTAAAAGTTAATACACAGCACATCTACATTAGAGATGAAAGCTGACTACAGAAACTTGGGAAAGTTTCAAACGGAGAGAGCACTCCAGACTAGAGTGAGAGAGAGGATCCAGCACTAAACCTATACTGTGGTGGTGGAAGAGCACCAACAGGCACACACTGAATAAAAAGGAAAAAAATACAGAAAAGGGAACATTGCAGCTCTAACAATACTGGGATTGACAAGGAGGAAAGGCAAGAAAGAGCTAGGTAGATGAATGTTGACATGGATGATAAAGGGAGGGGAGAAGTAGTGGGGCACAAAGGCAGACAAAAAAGCTTGTTATGGCAGGAGTCACAAGATGGCATTGTTACATGTAGTCTTAAAGGTTATTTTCTTTGGCATATAAGCAAGTTTTTGTTTCAGGAAAAAAAATGGTGTGTTTTAACTGTTATAAGTGTCCACAGGAGTCATAATAAGCAATGGAGCTAGAGACAAAATTAGAGATTGAAATGCTAGATTAAGTAGAGAAGAAGGTTTGATTTTAAAGTAAAAAAAAAATAAAATAAAATAAATAAATACTAGCTCTTCATGGGTGGTTTTGGTGATGCACAACTGACATACGGGCTCAAGAACTGAATTAGAAATACAAGTAAATCCCACTTTTCTTCTTTTCCTTTTTTTATTTATTTTTTTTATGCAGTGTGATAATCTATAAGGCCCTGACAGCTCCTATCCTTCCGAAGAAATGTGATCTGATGATATCAGGAAGGACGTAAGGTCTGAAGACAAGAATCAAGTAAATGGAGGAGAAGAGTATGAAGTGGAAAAAGAGCAACATTGGAAAAGAACAGGGAAAACATTAGATACAATCAATGGGTAGTGAAGCATATCTGCAAGTCAAGGCAGTTGATAGAACAGCAAATACAGAACAATGGAAATGGATCAAAATAGCATGTAGGAGTGACCTGCAGCCAAAATAATGTAGGTACAATATTAGTGTTTTGTTTCAGTCTGTTCTAAAGTGCTAGCATATTTTAATAACACAAAATGCACTAGAAACAAGTACTTGTGGAGAGGAGCATTTCTGGGGGTAGGAAAGACTTTGGAATAGAGGGTGCAAGCAACAACTGCAATATACACTACCTTCATTGCTGATGAATGGCAGAATTTTGTTTCTATAATAGAACAAACCCATTCTGTTTAACACTATTTCTGTCTGGTTTTGAAGCCTCTTCAGAGCTTCTCACTTCTCCAGTTCTTATGCATAGTTCAGTGATAGATCTGAATTCTGTAAATGACTGCCCTCCTGCCAGAGAGCAAAATCCCTAAGAAGTCCAAAAGACAGTCTCTGAGGCACACTACTTACTCTTTAAAAGGAAGCTGAGGGATGAAGATGTAAAGAAGTATGAAGACAGGCTGAGAAATTTGGGACTGTTTAGCCTGGAGAAGAGAAGGCTGCATGGAAACCTCCTAGCAGCCTTCCAGTATCTGAAGGGGACCTATATGGATGCTGAGGAGGGACTCTTCATTAAGGACTGTAGTGACAGGACAAGGGGTAACGGGTTCAAACTTAAACAGG
>JBAFWW010007303.1:0-10295 GCA_036873685.1 Agapornis canus
CCAACACTCCAGTCATAGGAGCCATCCCACCATGTTTCTGTGATGCCTATTATATGATACCTCCATAGACAGGCACACATCTCTAATTCCTCCTTTGTTTCCCATGCTATGGGTGTTTGTATAGAGACATCTGAGCAGAGCTCCAAATGAAGCCGGCTCATTGGCCAGAGTGGCTGGAATATCTCTGCTTTGCTCTGAGCATTTTTTATAGGAGCGGGCAGCTGACTGGGTGTGTGGGGATGGAATGATGCTCCCTTCCCCCAACACATCTTGTTTAGAGCTTTCTTGACCAGCCTGGCAAGTGCCCTTCCAGAACCACTCTTCCCCTTTTTTGTCAGTCCAGCTCCACCAGCCTCCAGTAGGCCTGCCCTCCTAAACTGAGTCCCATGTTCTAAATACCCAAACCCTTGACTATAGCACCACCATTTTAACCATTTATTACCCTGTCCAATCCTCCTAGCCTTTTTATGGCCCTCCCCTTTATCCTGGAGAATTGATGAAATTATGTCTTTCTTTTCTACCCTCCTGCTTGACAATATGCAGTGTGTACTCACCCTGGATCCAAACTGTCAGCCTGTTAGTTTGTTCCTAACTCATACATCATCAGTGATTCTACTGAAAATATGTAACCCAAAACTGAATGCAGGTTCTGCACTAGCCCTGAAGGTCTGGCAAAGATTGCTGGTAACAAGGCAGGGTCTTTGCCTTAAAACTATCTGTTCACAGGCTTCTGTGGAAGTACAATATGGCAAGATGGAATTCTGTCTGCTTAATATACATGGCTGCAATGGGTGCTATGGCACATAGTTCAGAAGTGCAGCAAGTGCTTTAGTCTGCCAGTTTTCCTCATCTCTCAGTCAGACTTTCCATACAATCTGTGGTGAGAAACAGTCCTGACACCCAAACTAAGCCAGCCAGCCATGGTGCTTAAATTCAGTATTCCATCAATCTTTTAGCTGAGCTCCCAACTTATGGTGACAAATATACTTCCCAGAGATTTTATTTATGTTTTGAAGACTCTATCTCTTGATGCATATGAATTGCAAAGGCACAACCTGCTGAACTCAGTAGAAAGGTCTGCAATTCATCTTATTTGTGAAGTCTTCTAAAATCTAGTTTTAAACCATTTTTTACATATGTAACATAGAGATAAGAACTATGGAAATACTCTGCGAATTGTCTTTTAATTTTGATGTTCTGGGATTAGTCCTGAAACCCTCATGCAGGCATACTTCTAGCAGTTTTTGTTCATAGGTGGGAATTTAAGTTCGTCAAAGGTCAAAGGGTCCTACAGTATCAGTTTAATTCATTTTTTTTCTGATGCTATCTTTTCCCACTGTTACGCTTGGTGCAGCTGCTGCAAGCTCACTTCACTTTTAATGGCACTTTGAAGTGACTTAGGAAAAAGCAGGAAAAATAAAATTGAAATGTATATTAAAAGTTAAAAGCCCATGAAAGTTCTTCAAGTACAAATCATATCATTAAAGGGTGTGTTTTAATTTATGTAGAGAATGATCTCTAATCATGGAAATTAATAGTGTGGGTTTTGTAACACCATGAGACCTCTTAAAAATACAGCCACAGAGCAGGAATCACAAAACTGTTCATTCATCAAATCCATTATGAACAAGCTGCTAAATCACAGTTAACCCAAAATTAGAGTGGATGATTTTCTTTAATAATTTTGATAGATGAATCCAGAAATGGAAGCCTTCCATCCATTCTTTTACAATTGGTATAAGCCTGTAAAAAATCCTAATCATCTTCAGACTAGTGGGAATTTTACTGTTGAATTCAGCAAGGTTATGGATTTCCCCCTGATTCTTGCCCTTGTGAAAGGAATGTCAGTGTTGGTTGAGTCCAGGTGCTGGAACTGTCTAGACAGTGGTGACTGTCGGGAAATGCTGGAAACTGAGTAGTTGGATAAGCACTCAACAAGGAGAAAAGACAGGCATAGAAACTAGCAGGTGTTACATTGAGTAGGTAACATGCGTGAGATGGGATGAAAAAACAAACATATTTTCATAAGAACTGAGTCTCTTCCATTATAGGTAGGAAAATAGGAAGAACAGGTTTGTGAAAAAGAAGAACAAACAGTAATTCACAGGGGAGAAGTGAAAACGTGGAGAGAGGAATAGAGGTGGGACAGTAAATTCATGGTGGGGGGTGGGTGGGACAGATGGAGAGAAGAAAATGAGCTCCAGTGCCCTATAGAGAGTGGTTAAATGTTCTTCAGGGAACAGAGCTACAGAAGGCTGCATTTCTGTCTGTTATGTAGTTACATCAGCAAGCCATCAAAGAATGTTTCATATAAAATGAGGAATGAAGATTTGATATTTTATTTATTAGGGCAAAAAACCCACCAAACCTGAAAGAAGCTCCTTGTTTGGTTCATTGAAGCGAAAAACCCCACAATTATTACTTTAGTTGGATCAGGCCCACAGAAATCAGTTGCTAGAAAGGGAGTACCATGAGAATCACATTCTAAATCAAGAAACTAAAATTTCCAGCTAATAATGCAGAGTACAAAGTATTAACTAGAACTGTAAACATGATGGCATTAAAAATTCACTTTTGCAAGATGACTGTCCAGAATGCTCTCTCAGACAGAAAAAAAAGTGTAATTGCCTAAACTTTTGAAGTGAATGGGACCCAAATGGTTATGTTGTAGCTGCTATTGAGCATTCCTTATGAGAGTTTAATACTTTCAAAAGGTCCAGTTTCAACAGTGGCTTTTGTGGTGCTTAGAATGAGCTAACCTTAGCAGAAGGTCAGTGTAGACATTTTACAGATGTAGAATGAAACTCAAACATCTTAGCACATTGTGTATAAGCCACTGTTGACTGACTGCTTTGTTTCCCATTAATGCTTGGCACTGTGAATGCTGAAATTCCAGTAAGTCTGAGATATTTGTTCAGTGCCTGGGACATTCAATGTCCGAACTTTTTACTGGTTACCTGATACTGCAAGTTTTTTAGCGTTTCAACTGAGGCTTTGAGGTTTCCTGATTTTTTAGGAAGAGCGCACTCTTGCAGCTGGGAGGTCCTGAGTGATGTTGACCATGATGACAGGTGTATTTTTAACTCCGTTTTTTGGACGCATTTTACAGTGACATCTAGTGACAAGTTTAGTTAAATGCAGGTATGTAGTTCAGAATCGTTTCCATCATTAACGCTACTTTACCATCAACTGTGGTAAAATTTCCATAATCTGAAGCCAAGGCCTTGGCAAAGGCACTGTAGTTTCTTGAACTCTGAACTCTTGGTACCTTTTTCCTCCTTACACTGTCCCAGCTCAATGCCTTGAGGAACAGATGTAGCAAACTGGGCTGGAGCTGCTTCAGGTTTTTCATAGTTTTTACTGAAGTGTCTACATTTGCTGTGCCTTACTTGTAGTACCTGTCTAGTGCAAATACATGTAAGGAGCAGAGGAAAATCCCTGAGCACTTGTAATTCTCCTGCTCACTTTTTGTTTATACTAGGATGTATGGAAGTAGGAACCTACTCATCTCTTGTTCTAAGTAAGCATGACAGAGGCGACTATTCCTAATTTTCAAACTGAAATTCAAATCTCATTAAAAGGATTAAGAAAATCAGAGTGAGTACAGGGAACAGTATTCCAACATTACTATTTGATAGACAGATGTTTCTTCTAGAAAGGCTTTTAACAGGACAAGAAGAATGGGGATCAACACACAGCTAGGCTATAAGCAACTATCTCATTCAATGAGGAGTGGACATCCCAGACTGTTCAGAGCCTGTATGGGTTAGCTGCCTAGACCCCCCTCCTCCTTACTGCATCATCTTGCCTGTTCCCCAGGTATGGGTGGGAGAGGAACCTTGCCTTTCTAGAAGCCTAATCAATATACTGTTCACACTCTGAAGAAGTGGAACAGCATGTACTTTGTAGCCTATTTTATGTTGTTTCTCATTTTATGAGGTGAAACAATGTCAGAGATACAAGCCTGAACCACAGCATCAGATCTGAGTGTTCCTAAGTTTGAAATCCAGGCTTAAACTGAGGCATTCCTAAGATTTTAATTCATCCCAATATGAAGATGAGTTTATTTTTCAAATCAAGATCTTAGTCTACGTCTGTCCTTGTCAACTCATACTCTTGTTTGCAAACTTTAGATTTGCTATTACTTCTCTCTTTTGCATTTTAACAGGGATAAGGCTGAGGGCCTAATTCCAGCAACTTTGTGTACATTTTGACTTTTCGAGAAGTAAATAAACAGTGGAGTGTTGCTCATGATCAGCCTTGGTGATCCCTGGAGCTAACTGGTTTGTCACTGTGTTATTATTTTACCATTAGCCATATGGATTTTGCTTTTTTCCTTTACTGGAACCTTCATGTATTAAGGCCCAGACTCCAGCAACAAAATGCTTGCTTATGAATGCAGGCCTTTGTGGTGTTGAATTGCTTTCTGCCTCTGTGATTCTATGCCATAGGGCTATAAAATTTTGTTTACAGGTAAACTTGTTCTCAGTAATTGGCATTACCTTCCTACTTTGTGTTACCTGAAGCTTCAGTACCATGCACCTTCTTGGACTATCTTCTCCTTGGACCAATGGTTTCATTAAAATCCTAAGCAGAACTGGGGACCAGTAATGATTTCAGAAAGACACCCCTTTTCTTCCCAATACTATAAACAGTTGTAATCTCTTACCTACTTAATAGTTATTTTATAATCTCCATTTTTTCTGCTTTAATAATTAATCTCCCTTGAGGCAGTGAAAGCAATTTGTGGTTTAAGTCTATAGAGATTAGTTCCAGTGGATTGAATTTGCCTAAAAAAACCAGTTATCTTACTGAAGAGAGACACTATAGATTGCCGCAGTCTAACTTGATAAAACCATGTGGCATTTTATCACAGTTTTCATTTCTCTCTCTGTCCTAGATTTACTCATTCTACAGTAATGATACCACAGTCTTGCAAAATGTCAGTTCTGTCTCCTTGCTTGCTCTCTTTAAAAATACACATACCATGGGTTGTTTTGTGGTTTTGGGTTTTGGTTTTGTTTTTTTTTTTTTTCTTTTCCTCTGGGTTATAGGGTATTGCTGTCAAATTATAGTAACAAATATCCTGTCTCCTGTGATATTTTTTACACCTTTGGATGAAGACTGTTTATCCCTTTATTTTCAGTTTTGTTGTGATTATCCAAATTTTGGTAATTGATAGGATGTGGTAAATGCTTCACTCTCATGAGATGCCTTCTCAGGAAGGAAATTAACAGCCCCTGCTGAAAACAAAAGAAAAGCTGTATTTACTTGCCAGGTGATTGAAATTATCCTCTGACTTCAATGCACTGTGAGTGGATAGCAGCCTCACTTCTTCCCTGTTTCGCCCTCCCCTACTCATGAAATTAAGAGCCAGGGTTCTGTTTCATTATATACACATATGAGTCACTCTAGACAATCTTGCTAACTAATTTTCTCAGTTTGCCAAAGTTTCCATGTCAGAGAAATAAAATATGATAATAGATCTAACTTTTGGCTATGCTGAAATGTTAAGATGAACTGAAGCAGCTCATGGTTGCTCCATTTTAAAGGAATATGGATTCTGTTCTGAAAATAAAACCATTGTCCTGGAAGTGCTTTACAATTTCGCTTTGACAGTTCATTCCTTATCAGAACTAGAATTTAAAGTTTGGATTTTCAGGTCAGGGGCAACATACAGATCTGCTCAGGCTTCCTCCTCTTGGATATCACACACTGTGGGCAACACAGCTCACAAGAGCTGGTTTACAAACTTTCAAAGCTATGGAAGCAGCATAGTAATCACAAGGCACACTGTTCAGGAGTGAGAAGTGTTAAGAAAGAAAATGGTAGTAGGGACAATGGCCAAAACAAAATAAAAATGTAATTTAGAATGGTACCTCAGGTGTGTGTTGAATGCAGAGAGACTTGAACTAGCCCATAGGAAATGCTAAGTGCTATCCCTATCTGAGATCTTTCCCCTTGTTTAGGGAGATTATGGCATCTGAAGAGAGCTGCTGCTTCACAAATTCACAACCTGCTCCCAGATGTAGCTGCCAGTGACTTGAATGGCTGTAATTTCCCATCTCTTTTTCACCAGTTTCTCAGCATTAGGCTACAAATGGAGGAAAAAAAATCATGCCCAGTTGATTTTCCACATTTAAAAAAGGGATCACTGTGCAGTATTCCTTGGGCCAAAACAAAATCAAACAGAAATTAAAATTGTGGTGTCCAGTGTTGAAGTGCTTGGCTGGAATGTGAAGCTTCTGTGAGCAGACTTTGTTCCCAGGCTTATTTGAGTTTTTATCTAAAGTTTGTTTAATGTAAATTGTGTGGGCAGTATTGAGGGCTGAAACAAGAATCAAATGGAAGTTGCTTCCTTCTCTCTTGCTCTTTGCTCAGTCTGCAGTGTCAATGCTGAGATTCATAGGGCAGGTCTGTCCTGAACATTTGCTCTTTACAGAACCCTGGACAGTCAACAAATTATTGCTTGAGAAAAAGGTATTTTGTGTTTCCAATTGTTGAATAAGATGTTCTCTATTGGAGCTTTTCATTTGAGCAGGTAAAATCCCTCTTTTCTAGACTGAAATCTCACCACTTGCTTTATTTTAGGTATATTTAAGGTATATTCAGATTCTATACAATTACGTGTTTAACCATCTAAATGTTTAACCACAGTTTCAACAATCAGTAAAAATTAAATTTTTAACCACAGCAATTCAGTCCATATGCATCATGCCAAATCCATGTTTCTTTAGACAGCTATGTTTGTGAAACATAAAAGTACATAGCAAGCAAAAGAGAAGGATGTATTCACAACTCAGGCGCCATCAAAACTTACTACTTATTTACTTACTATGGACTCTTCGTGGAAACCTTGAGGCATAAGACAAATGAAGATAATGCACTATGGGCTTTGACAAATAGAGAAGTTTCATAATAATAAAGAATTCAAACTACTGATTAAAGAGTTTTTGGAGTGCTGTATCAGTTTATGAGCCATCTTCCCATTGGTTGTAATGTACAGGTGACTTAAAAATGAGCTGAAGGGTATTAATTAAAGCAGATTAAAAGAAAAAATGCTACTTGTTATGCAAGAGAATGGAATGTGCTCATTGTTGAACAATTTAATATGTATATAAGCTTATGATGTGTGTTTCACTCATAATTGCAATATGTGGAATTTGAAAGAAGCAGAGTGTGCTCCAGAATTGACTATTTACAGGACTGAGATTCTTCTGTCAGCCACTGCTTTTTGAAGTAACCAGTCAAAAACCAGCCAGAGATAAGCTGGACTTTCTAGATGAATTCTTTAGCTCTGGGTTTGGGCAAACAGAAGTTCTGTCTTTATCTGTAGTCTTTTGGGAGATCCGTCTATAATGTTGGGGATATTTTGTTTCTATACAATTTCTTTAATATTACTGTATTTGGAAGATTTCTGGTTTATAATAGCAAAACCTATTGTTTTGTGTCCAGGAATAGAAAATCCTATATGCTGTGGGCAAGTATCCACAGATTTTGGTGGTCAAAGAGACAAATGTTCGATCTCTTTGTTTCTGTTTTCCATTTTCTGAAGTGTGATGGTGGTAGTTGGAGCATGTAGCAAATTGTCCTGAGTTTAGTCTCCCTGTAACACATGAATGAAAGGGCAACCTTCTGTTAAAGCAATTTTCATTAAAAAATGTTTAATTCTTTATGGGAAGGAAAATCTATTTTAGGAACCACTTGTGAGTGGGAGAAAGGAGGAAATGAGCTTGCTTGGGTACCCTTCCCTGTAACAGTGTTGCTGTAAAGTGTTCTTTCTGAGGACAGAAAGACTCCTGTTTGCATTCCATTCATATACTTTAAAATGATTGAAGAGTAAATTACCCCTTCTAAGAAAATCTAATACCTATTATGCCTGTATTTCAGTGCACCAGAATCAGACTCAGTCTTGGGTGAGTACAATAGATAGCAAGAGAAGATGTGATTTTCTACACAATGTATGGCACTTTTGGACATCTTTTTCCAGCTGAAACATTGAAACCAGTATAGCAGATAAATGGTGGCAGATCAAGCTTTACAGCTTCAGTATGGTTGTGGCTGTAGCATTGGAACAATGGAAAAACCAATGAAGAAGGATGCCCTGGCTTCTTCTAACTAGTCTGCAGTGGAGTGTGGCAGATCTGGAGTATTTGGAGAGTTGGGTAGCAAACATGATTCAGAAATTGAAGCTAGTTTGACTGAGGCTATTGGTAACACATTGCAGCAGAAATGGCTGGCTTAAAAAAATGCCTATTTCCCACTTACAGTAGTATTAGACCAAAACAGTGCATGGGTGTGAAAGCTAATGGAGGAGAGCCATTTCTTTGCTAAACCAGATTAGTCTGCAGCTAGGGGGAGGTATGCTTGCAGGCAGGGCTGGAAGCTATCGCAGAGTGGATGAAGAGTGGGCTGTCAGGTCAGGGGGTGCTTCTTTCACTGCCATGTGACTTACTTTACATGCAATACTGGAAAGTTCTGGATGTGGTAGAAGGTTTTATTGCTGATAAAATCTGAGAGGATAGAAAGCAATTGTATTACGTAGAAACGCATGTCAGAGGGTTATCACTCATTGCATTGCATGTCCATCTCGTCCATTTCTCTTCCAACATGCATATGTTCTGGGTACCTAAACACCTCTTCTACCACAGGAGGAACATTTTCCAGAAAAGGAACCAAAGTGCTGGGAAACAGAGGGAACTGTTCAAGGTCAGACAAGTTGAGCCTAAATTTCTTGTTTTCTAACTGGTGCCCTGTGCTACCGCTGTAGAAGGCAAGTATCCTTAGGTATATCCCTCAATAGCTTCTGAGGAAGGCACACCCAGAAGATTGGCACCTGTGTAACTGGTGCTGATTCAAATCAGAGAATGCTGGCAGTATACAGGTTTGCACTGAAGGAGCACTGTTTTCTGGACTCCTGCAGCTCTTACCTGCAACAATCTATAGAGACAGCAGAGCATCTACAGGTTTTTCCATTTGTCTTTTTTTATGATAATAATGGGCTGAGAAGTGCTGCAAATAAAAAGATCAGCTACGATCACACAGCTGTCACAGTGAACTGCTCTACATCCTGGCATTGCTTTGCATTGTAAGAATGTGATGTGATGAGCAGGGACAGGTAGAGGGTGTTGTTGCTTCAGAGTAAATGAATGCTAGAAAGGTTGCATGTGCATAATATGGATATGTTTTGTGGATTGCCAAAGGTGGCAACAAACAAGTGATGACGGAAAGCTTTTCTAAAATGTTCATGGCAGCTTGGAGAATTTATGTGCTGTAATGTTCTTATAATTGCAGAGATCTAGAGCTGGTGGAACATTCATCTGGTTGTAACATTTTGTCATTAAAAATTGTTAATCACAATAGTCAAGGTATACCTCTGCTTATAAACTTGTCTGTGAAATTCTTTTGAGGTTATTCATTTTGGTAAGATTGGAAACATGCAAAAATTAAGTTATTCAGCCATTTGAGCACAGGTAATTTATGTGGAACATCTGGAATTCTGGAAGTACTTGACTCAGCAAAACTAAAAGAAAACGTTTAGCTTAGAATTCTGAAATTTTTGCTTAACTTGTGTGTGATGAAAGTATATCCTGCCGTGTCAGTTGCATTTTCTCCACAGATGTTAAGTTCTGCGCTGAGATCCCCTGATCATCCCCTGAGATGATAATCACTCTGTCAACTCTCTAATAAGAAAATGATCATGGAGAAAATCAGTTTCTTCCTATCCTACTCCAGGCCTTGGTTGTGCATAATGTTGATGTGTTGACAGGCTCCTCAGAGTCAGATGAAAGTTTTTGGATGTCAGGTTTGTTTTGCAGCAACAAAGTCCATTTTACCTCCACTCACAGGACTCACTGCCTATCTGGCTACAGAGTAGGAGGGTGCACATGACTCAAAATTCTGCATTGCTTAGGTTATCCTGACATTTTCTCCCTCCAATCATGAAAAGCCTTCTGCTCTGACACCCAGCTTTGATCTACCTTCTCTGTGTTCCAAACATGTCTCATCAGTCTGCATTTCCAATATTTAAAATCTGTAGCATAGTGCTAGGGTATGCTTGGCATGATTTCACAAAAGGTGCAGTGTTTGGAAGCTGTGTCACAAAAACTAAGCAGCATGATGATAATGCATATTACTCTGTCTGAAGTATTAGTAAGGAAGTGGCCTCAGATCAACATCTGTAGTTTCTTTAAATACTTTTCAGTTGCTTCTGCATCTATGAGCCACTGTTCTCTTCCATAGAGTCATAGAATAGTTAGGGTTGGAAAGAACCTTAAGATCATCTAGTTCCAACC
>JBAFWW010007303.1:10395-27606 GCA_036873685.1 Agapornis canus
AGTCCAGGTAGATGACATCAACTGCTCTACCCCTGTCCATCAGTTCTGTAGCCCCTTCATAGACGGCCACGGGATTGGTCAGTCAGGATTTCCCCTTAGTGAAGCCAATTCAAAGAAAAGCTGGTTGCTTTTAACAGTTTGTACTAAAGCAGAAGAGAACACATTATACAAAGTCACTTGCTTGTGGCTATTAAAAATGGACAATTTTTGGATGGAGGCAGGTGGTTTAGAGCCATCTCACCACTACAAGCATTCTCATTCAGTGCTCCGTACCTCTGTGCTTTTTAAAGATTTTTTAACTATTATTATCTGGAAAGCTGGAGCCCTTCTGAGTGCTAGTACTGCTGCAGGTGCTGTCTGTTGCATTAGTCATGCCCTTCTTGCTGTCACTTTGTGCCTCTCACCAACTGATTGTCTTCCTCTGTATAGTTCAGCTGTCAGAGCAAAGAAGAGGTGTTTGTGGGTGCCTTTCCCAATGAAATATCAATCTAACTTTGCCTAGTTGCTATAGTGGTTCAATATAAATGTTACAAAGCCACAACAGTGCTTGAACGGATTTCTCCTCAGGTGCTTTGCTGCTTTTGCAAAGTGCTTCCTTACTCTCAGGAGACTTCATCCAAGGTTAAGGAGTTTTTGGAGAAGCTTGAGTCATTTACTATCTAGCTTGAAAGGAGCATGTATAAGAGCAGTGCCTCCTGTTCACTTGTGGACTGGGCTAGGCTTAATTAAAACTATGCTCCTTAGATCTGAATGTTTAATTCTTAGCTGGATCAACGCTGGTCACCCCTCATTTAAAATAATGCAAGTCACCATTTAGCCTCTGAATCATGATTTTAGGGTTTCTTTAGTTATTCTGAAACCTTTTATCATCGTATCTTGTTTTCTTCTAGCTAAATGAAATGTAGGGAGTGTCAGTACTCCAGAGAGATAATAGCTGGCCTAGGTTTCTTACCTAGAGAATAGGTCTCTCTGCAATAACTACAGCAGAAAAACCTTGCTAGATGACAGCATGCAGATAGTTTTACATTTAAAAAAAGGGGGGAAAAAAAAGTGCATTTTGTTGCAAATCAGGCTGAGGTTTCCTGACTTAACTGCAAATCCTTTTATTACACATAGCTACAAGGCTCCCTTCCTTCCTTAGGCTCACCAGCCTGTCATAAGAAACCCTGTTGGCTTAGCAGAAGGGACCAGTCCCAGTACAGAAATCTTGCAAAAACAGGGTGAGCTTTTTTGGCTGGCTGAAGTCCATAGAAAAACTTAAAGATAACTCTAATGGACTTAACTTTCATCTAAGATCTTTTCTCCAAGAAGCCATAAAGTAAAAATGAACTATGCATGGTCAAACAGATTATAGAAACAAGTGCATCTTTTTGCAAGCTGTATGAAAGAACCAAAGCTGTCTAAAGCATCATGACGAGGATTGTTTCTGTGTGCTCCAGTGAGGGTGCGTGCACCTCTTAAAGGCTGTACTCTTCCAGTATGTAGAGAGCTGAGATGCAGTGAGGGGCAGTATGGACAATGTAAGTAAAAAACAGATCAGTTAAGTCCAGAGGTCTTTCTACTTAACTTTCTGCTAACACATGGAATTGCATGATTAAAGGATGGTGATGAATGCTGTTCCTTACAGTGAATTACTGGGATCCTCTCAGGATGATCTGGCTCAGCTCTAGTTATTCCTTTCATATGAGGTTTCAGAAATTACCTAATATTTGACAAATCTGGCATTTGGAGCAATCACCACTTCCTCTGGCAGGGAAATCAGCATGTAACTTCAGACTTTGCAGTTGGCTTTTCTGAATCTCTCAAGATTCACAGAACCCTAACACGTGGAAGCTTACGTCCTCTTGAACGTGTCTTTGCACTTAGCAGCTGTCTTGTACTTCTCTTTCCAGCACTTCTGTATCTGGTGGTTGTTTTTTTTTTTATGTAAAGATTTTTCACAACAGTTAGAAAGGCACAAAACTTATGTGGCAGCAATGGTAGCTACAGTCCTAAAATGAGCAATACACTTCATAGTGAAACATGACCAGCTGCCCCAGCCATATGAGACTGGTGATTCTTCATAAGCTTGTTTTGATGAATTTTGAAGGTGTGTCTGATAAAGTGCCAAAAAAATGAACAGAGACTTTACAACAAGAGGACTCTCTTCAACTTTTTTGGTTCTTGGTTATAAAGCCACCTGAACTCAGACCAAGGTGACTGTTTTCACCTCTGACTGGAAACATCAGCTGAGGCATTTAATTGATGTTGATTGTTGCCTTCTTGGGTAGTGATATGATGCCACATTTCAGGTTGGTTGACCACTTGCTCCACAGCAGAAGCACCTGTATATAGTAGGTCTAGACAAAAGACTTACCTAACACTGCAGGTGCTATTAATGTCATCTGCAGAGAGCTCTTCTTTTGTTCTGGCACTGCTGTTTTGCCACAAACCTTTTCTTTAGACAGAAAATGTCTTTTAAAAATCTTTCCAGAGAGTATTCACTTTGTTCCAGATCCCTTTTCCCCAGTGAGATGCATGGGAAAGAACCTCTTATTTTAACTCATTCTTGTTTCTGTAAAATGGATTAAAAAAACTTGAAACTCCTTGTTTGTCCCTTTTCTTGGACATTGGACTTTTTCTTGAACATAGTATGTTATAACATGTCCTGGATAATCTGTAAGTATGTAATATGTGTTAGTAATATGTCTGGGGCCCCCAACATAGGAAGAACACGGACCTGCTGGAGTGAGCCCAGAGGAGGCCATGAACATGATCAAAGGGCTGGAGCACCTCTCCTGTCAAGACAGGCTGAGAGAGCTGGGGTTGTTCAGCCTGGAGGAGAGAAGGCTCTGGGGAGAACTTAGAGCAGCCTTTCGGTAACTAAATGGACCTACAAGAAAGCTGGAGAGGGACTTCTGGCAAAGGGCAGGCAGTGATAGGGCACTGCAAGGGGCGATGGCTTTAAACCAGAAGAAGGTAGATTTAGATTAGCTATTAGGAAGAAATTCTTCCCTGTGAGAGTGGTGAGGCACTGGAAAAAGGTTGCTCAAAGAAGTTATGGCTGCCACATCCCTGGAAGTGTTCGTGGCACTGCTGGGGCAGCTCCCTGTGATGACCACCTAATCTGACACAACATAGTTAGGGATATCTAGAAAAGAAGAAAAAAGGAAGATTTGGAACAGTTTTGTTTTAATAAAATAAAAATCTCTTAGAAACCAGAAAATAAGTCCAGTAGAAAATTCTCAGTGTTTTGCTGGCATTATTAAGTAATTTGCCATTTTGTCATTTAGAATAATCCTTTACATCTTTGGTTTGGTTTATACACCTAAAGATAACAGAAGAGGAAGTCAAAACTCTTTTCCCTTGCACTGGCAGTGTTGGAGCTGCTGTTTGCTTATGTGGGGTTTATAAAGAGGTGCATCAGTCAGTCAGGGGGTACTCGCTGCGTTATTCCTCCATGTTGCTTTCTGAGTCACTTCTTGGAAAAGTGCTGCTATTCTCATGCAATTGCAAAAGACAGCAGAATGGAAAGCTAGAAAAACAAAGTGTGATTAGTTTTAAAGGATAGCACAAACAATAAACTAAAATGATGACCGGTTGGGAACAGAAGCATGAAGGACTCAGACAATTTATACTGTTCTAGCTCTCTTTTAAATGAAAAATGGGCACAAATCCTCTGTGTGCAGATTTGCATGCATTAGAAAAGAGGCTGACTGGGTGAGAAATAGCCTGTAGTGCCAATCCTTCACTTGTTAAATAATCGAGACAAAGGCTAAAGAGAGAGATTCATTGTCAGCATTGTCGTACCCGAGCCATTTTGTGCCAGTCTCCCAGCTGGATTAGGCCCTGCGGCTTCCTGACAGTAAAGTGCACCGTGCCCTCTCCCCACTCCGATCACGGTCACACCATTGGACGGGCACGACAGCCCCGGGTTGAGGCCGTTGTGCCTCAGCCGTGCCAGGAGACCTCCGCCTTAAGCAGGGGGCCCGGGCCGTGGCGGCCTCTGCCCGCCAGATGGCAGCAAAGGGCTAGGAACACCGCCTGTCCTGCGCCTGCTGCGGGAGTAGCGTAGTGGCCCGAGGCGGCCCGTGAGGGGCCGAAACCGGCGGGCAGCGGCGGGCTCCCGTTGTGACGGAAACGCCCTTCGGACATCTTGGGAGGTCCGGAGGGCTCGCATGGGCGTGCAGGAGGCTGATGTTCCTCAGGTGGGCTCTGTCTGGTTCTGCGGGAGTTAAAAAGGAATGCCCAATCAGGGTGACACTGAATAATCACAGTGGCATCAGTAACTGTAGTCTCTGTAGTTTTTAAAAAACATTCCTTCAAACACATTTTGATATTCTACCGATCAGGAGTTAGTAAATTGCATTTCTGGGGTGATCCTTCAATACTTCTGTACCCCCTGTACAGGAGCTCTCTGCAATTCCCCAACATTCTTCTTCACAGTGTGAGAAATTCTGTAAAGTCTTTAAAGTGCCTACTTCATGTTTCTCTGCCTAGTAATTCCTAATGAAGTGTATGAATTCATAATGCATATTGAGATAACATTAAGGTTTGTAGCCTCAAGCAGGAAAAAGTAGAATGGTGAATACTTTGCCCTTCCTGATAACTTGATTGGTTGTAAAGGGAAGGTCGAAATTCATATGCTTGACAATGAATTTCTAGCAACTGCCAGCTGCTTCCCAAGACCTCATGTCATTCTACTTACACATGATTTTTATACTTCTACATTAAAGAATTTATGGGAGTTCTGAATCTCCCTCAGTTAACCATGGCTGAAGATATGCTGTCTCACAGCCCTTTAATCCTTATATACCAGTCCATGCTTTTCAAAAGTCATCTAGATGGATATGTATTAGCCTAAATATGATGAGAGCATTTCTGGAGGCTGGTCTGAAAATAAGAAATTATTTGTTTTAAGAGGTTTTCTAACATAAACCTCAATCACACTCTATAGATGGTTTTAAATAGACTTTTTTTCTTTTCCCCCTTACAAGGAATGAAACAATGCCACTGTGTAGATATTAATCAAAACTGATGAAACTATTTTCAGAAATTGCTTAGGTGTCTGGAAAGCTCTTATTAGAAGATAAGGGTGATTAATAAGCACTGTCCTGCATATCTGCTTTTGTGCTATAGCACTTTTCATTCACAGATCTCAAAATCCTTTCTTTTGAGGAACTCAGGCACTTTCATGATCCGTCTATTTGATAGACAGTGGTGTCAAATGAGTGATTTGTTACTAACTGTCAGAGGTAACAGGAAATCACCCTCATAGAGTTTAGGAAGACAGACCTATCTCCTTTGAAATGAAGTGCATCTTACCATTGGTCTTCTTTGAATATGTTCGCTTACAGTAAATTAATTTCTTTTCAATAAACAGAGGGAGGAGTCAGCTGCTTGCTCGTTGACATAGTCAGAAACCTTTATTGGAGACCGTTGGATTAGGTTGTTCCTAAGGCACGCTATGGCTTACTTGTGACATAGGGTGGTTTTTCAGCCTGAAGTATTGTATGACAAACCCTGGGCCAGAGAAATGACTTTGGGATGCGGGTGAACCAAGTGAGTGGGTCAGTCTTCACTATGGTGTTTGCTTATTTGTTTTCAAAAGAGTGTTTCCCAGCGATGGATGTCCAAACCAGTGCTCTTTTGTATTGTATTGTAACATGTCTCTAAATATTTTAGTGAAGTGATAAATGGCAATGTTATATCGGATATGCCTATAAAAAATACATATGAGTTGGATGGGGTTAGCACATCTACATTGCCCAGGCAGTCTCTGTGCAGAGTTACTGGGCAGGCACCTGGACTTGTGTGGCTATGGGAGCATGGTGCTGATGCTCTCAGCTGTGCTTATTAGCCTGAGCATGAACCAGCTTCAGATCTGCATGTCTCAGCAGTAGTTCATTTAGGACTAGACCAGAGCTGACTTGTGAAAGGCAGATATTCTGCTTACCATAACTAGAGTGATGGGGAAGAATCCAGCACAGTCTTGGGCCTTACAATGCATTGTTCTTCTCTTCCTGCTTGCCCAGTTATCTTTGTATATGGGTCAGTACGTCACAGTGTGGTATACAGATGTGTGTCTCTAAACAGGAAGTTTTTTAGAGAGCTCCTCTGTGATTACTTCAGGTGAAAGCAGGCACCTGGGATAAATATAGAGCAGCTGATGTGCTCCCCTTGTCCAGGTACCCCTGCCCTCCCTGCAGAACTTGTTTACCATGGGGAACATGTCCGAAGTTGCTTTGATATTGAGATTTTGCCCTAAATTAGGGCAAAACCCCAATATGATCATCTTTATGTGAGCAACAGGAACAGCACTGTAGTCTCATTTTCCACTGTCTAGCTTCCATATCTCTTCAACTTCAGTAGCATGCTCAAGCACAATGTCATTTGCATTTTATGCATATTTTTCAGTATATTTTTATTTAAGAGCTTTGCTCATCAATATTTTAATTCAAACAGAGAGTTACTACATCAGCTGATCATTCTATTGATCTTCAATAGATATTTTCCTAGTGAAAGTGGATTGAATTTAACTGAAGTGGCAGAAGATTTGGAAACAAGATGTGTGAGGGCTCAGCCTTTTTTCTCTCCCTTACTCTCCCCTCAGCCTTTTCTCCCCCTATTTGCTTAAATCATAATATCTTGAGTGTAAGTGAAACAAAGCAAGATGGATAGGTAAAGGCATTATCATGTTGTAGAATTGGGTTGAATTTCCTTTATATAGCATATGTGGGCCATCTTGGCATCCTGCTGTGTACATTTAGAGGATGGAGTACTCAAATAAGCTGAGCTTTTCCCCCTTCACATTGATCCAGTGGGATTCAACATAACCTGTTTCTTGGCCGAAAGCTCATTACTGTGTTAAGTGAGTTAGCTGATAAAAGCAGTTCTCCTGCTGAACATGCTAGTCCTATGAAGCTATAAGTGATTTTAAATCTTCTGTTTTAGTCAGAGAAATAAGGATTCATGTATCAGTTCTGCAGGATCCTGTGTTTCCTGGGGTTCACACAGATCAGGTTACAAACGAAAGTGTAAGGCCAAGTCTGGCCTTCACTTCCCTGCTGAATCAGTCATGACACCTGTTTTTGTAAAGAGAGGATAAGAGAAGCAAAACCAAATACTGTTCCAAGACCCCAGAGAAAAGGGGGAATCTTAGTAGTAGGAGTACTGTGAGATGTGAACACAGAATTAATTGGAAAAAGGACAATTAAACTGCCCTCAAAACAGACCTGGCCCAGTTTAGGCCTGGCTCTGGCCACATCTGTCATTTGTTGTATTTGGCCTCAGGGCAGCCCTCAGGAGAGGGTGGTGAGAACATTCAGCGACCTATATGCCTGGGCACATCTGACATTGTAGTAAGCATCTGGTGCATCTAGTTAGACTCCAGCACAGCTAGGCTTGTCTGGCAGCTCTATATGCAGGTGGTTGCCTCTTAGAGCAGGCATGCCTACAGCTGTTCAGCAGTCTGCCTTGTGCAGTCTTGTCTCAGTTCTGTTCCTGTTGTGCTTCCAGAGCTATGTGCATCCCATCTTTGGGACTGCCTGTGAACTGAGTAACTTGAAAGCAATAGGAAGTCAGCACTTTGTCTAAGGATAAAAGGTTGTGTAACTGACTTTTAAAAGGCTTCCTAGTGTTTATCTCATAGGAATCAAATAATGCCTGATGATACATAAGTTTTCACAGGGTTTTGAGGTAGATATCACACTGCTCAGAGACAGACTGTTCTGATTACTTTTGTAGGGAATAATGTACATTTAGCTACTTTTCTACGAAGTGGAAAACGCTCAGTGGAAAACTGCACAGATGAGTGATAAACTTGTGCCACTGAAAATTTGTTAAGTCCTTGACAGGTCTTCTGTGTAGGACAATAGTAATATACAGTCTTGCAGCTTCATGTGGTGGTTGCTAAAAATGAAACCTGACTATTCAATTGAGATTATGTTAAATGGTGCTCTCAGGCAAATGCTTGTCCTAAGCAGAATTGCAGCTAGGGGTCTCTGTGTACATGTTGGATGCAGCAAAATGGCAGGCTAAAATGAGTATCAAGAGGTCATGTTACTCCCAGAAGTTGTCTATTGGGAGGATTTTCTGGTTCCAGACAGGTAAAATACAGGCTTTCTGTTTCTATAGCGTGTACACTTAGGCTTTTTCCTGCTCACACCTTTCCTTTGTGAGGACATCCAGCACAGAAATGATTGACACAGGCATGTCTTTCATTGCCTTCTCTGGGATTTACGGTGTTCCTTCATGGGTAGCCTGGCAAGGAAGGACTCGGTATGGTTGTATAATCAAGTTTGTTGTATGGCTGCCAACAACAGCTACTAGTCTCTGTTGCTACTTTGCATAGGAGTGTTTTATCAGAAAGTGTCATTTAATGGAAGACAAAGAGCTCAGATTTTAACCCTCTGCTAGTGGTGTAAGCTCGCTCTTTCTTCAGGTCTTCATATCCTTCCCGCTGCAGAGCACTTGTTGGTGTTAGAATGACTGTGTATCTGTTTTTGGCTAGAGGTAGTGACACTTCCTCTCAGAAAAGGAATTGTCTTCATAAGAAAAGTTTGGCTGATTGTAGGGCAGTATTACTAATTTGGGCCTTTTCAGCAACGAAATGTAGTGTAAAAGAAAGTTATGTGCTTGTGAGAAGGGTGAGGAACCAGCTGAAGTAATTTGTGTGGATCCATGGCACAGCCAGAAACAGAATATCAATTTCTTAATGTGGAGGTCATTGGGCATTTAAAAGAAGTGGTCTTCCCTAGTAATGTATTTTTCATAATAGTGCCTGTGTTTTCCAGACCGAAATTAAAATTAATTGTTGAAAAGTGCCTGCAGTAGAGAATGTGATAAGCACCTGAGAGTGAACTGAGAAGCCATGTAAATCTCCTGGATTGGTTCGGTCCCCAGTGGCTGAGATTTTTTAGATCAAAGGAATGGAAAAGAATATAGAAGTGGAAACATGACAGCTTCCTAAATGTAGTTGCTCCAGGTTTCTTTTTTTGCAGGGGAGTTGACTCATAATGGAGGGAATATTTTTTTTCCTTTCATTCTTTCTGTATTTTTGGATCTGAAGATTATTAGTTTCCTTTGTAGAGTTTGCTTTTTAGCTTCATGAGGAGCTGCAGATAGCTTGTGGAATCAGGGTGACTATATATCACTCATTATGACACCGTTTGCTGCTGAAAGTGTCTTAAAAATCAGTTATTAATACACATTCCTATTAACATTATTAATTCTCAGCCTACTTTGTACATGGAACTGACCTGGAAGAAACTTGCTCAAAAAAGCATCAAAAATTCCCTAGCAGCATAAAGTACAGTAACAGCTTTCTCTCTGCTGTGTACCATCAGTGCAAAGGGACTGTAAAACTTATCAGAACTGTGTTTTCCTAATTCTAAAATTAACAGTGTAGGTTTTACTGAGCAAGGTATGTGAGGAATAAATTTTTATGTGTCATATGTGATCCAGCTTGTAATAACTACAGGAGAAGTTATCCCTTTTACTGATACAAAATGCATATGGGAAACTGCTGAAACAGTAAGAAGAAACATGCCGGTCATAGCTGACCAAGTCTTGCAAAGTGCTTGGTACTTTCCTTTATCACAGAAGTCCACAGGAGTTGAAGGCATGCTGCACTTTGTGGTAGGCACTTAGCATATCTAATCAAATCCATTTTTAATGTGACTTTCACTTTGAAGCACCATGCTGTACATGAAAACCAGATACAGAAATGTGATGTAATTACTAATGTTTCTAAATACAGTGAGGTCAGAAAGTACAAAGTCTTACAGCAGCTACCTCCTTTGATTCGAGATTGATAGCTAGTAGTTAGCAAGATAGACAAAGTTGTTTCACAGTTTTCAGCATGTTAATGTTTGAAATATTGACATTTCCAATTTCGAATACCAGGATGTCTTCCCCATTAGTGGAGAGTATACTTGACCCTTCTTGCACTGATTTAAAAATGCTTTTGTTCTTGACTTTGCTGGGGCAGTTTTGAACCCTGCCCCTGATTTTTCTGAAAGATGAAATCAAGGGATGTGTATTTATAGGGGAAGATTGTACATTTGGACCTCTCCTGTTCACACACCAGAGTACATTTGTAACTGTATTTAGTCTGTACTCAAAGTGAGTTCTGTCTGTCTCCATAGTTGGGATGTGTCAATTACAAGTACTCCAGATATTCTTTGGTCGTTTCCTTCTGCCTTTGGAAGGTATAGGGCCACGGATGGACATGTTACTGTGATTCAATCTTGCTACTTGCTGTTTAAGAGATGCAAAGGTTGCACATGCATGGAGTGATATGCTAGGGGTTCATAATTCTGGCATGGCTTTGTCCTGCAGAGCTCCCTGCCCAAACATAGGTTGATTTCCCAGTCCACTACTTCATGATGCTTTGAAGAAAAAGGAAGAGGGAAGCTTAGGTAATTATGGAACCTCTCATCCTTGGTTGCTTGTAACTTTGGACAAGCTGCTACTTCCAGCCTTCTTTATTGGCAAAAAAAAAAATAATCAAATAAAATTGGGGCTTACCCTGCATTAACCACAGTGATCGTGATAATTCCTTGATTTGCAAGTTGGTTCCACAGAAACAAAGAGGGCACATTTTCCTTTTCCACATCAAAGCACACTATCTTCTTGTCTGTGGCTCATCAAAGGGGTGATTTCAGCACATTAATTCCTCAGAAAATGACATGAACTAGGAAACAAACTTGGAATGAAACATTAATTTAAAAGAACACAAGCATCCTAATTGGAGATTTACTTTCACAGCTTTTCCCATGTCTGAAAAATGATGGCTAGGAGCCTAATCAGGCTTTTGGAAGGTGCTGTCTGAATTGTTCATAATAACTCTTAAATCCATTCACTGCAATTTTAAAATGAATTTAGAAGCTGTCATCTGTGTGGGTAATCTAAGAGATCACAGCTTGATACTTTGGTTAAGAAAGACGTATTCATTAAAACTGCTAAAACCATCAGAGGACAGAAGGCATGTCAAGGTCATTGTGATATTCTTGTCATGAAATTACTGCAGTAGTCTGTACAGCACGTACGTAAATCATGTCTGGGCCAGCCAAGTTCCACTGACGCAGCTACCAGGGATGAACTGGCATAAGGTATCAGTGCTTTCTTTGAGAAACCAAATACAATGTCTCCAAACCATCCTCATCTCTCACACAAAACCATTGCAAAAGTGAACAACCAAAGTTCTTATCCCCTGGGCTTCATTGTGGGCATAAAGACTGGTCCTTGCAGATGAGGAGTGTGGGCTGTCACAGTATAGTCAGCGAAGAGAACCTGCCACTGTGTCCTTTATAAAGGAAAGAATTGTCTCAATATTAACAAAAATACCCAGCTGCATGTGTTGGGTTCAGTTCAACAATGTATTGTAAATGTTTGCATATATTGCAGTTTACATGTGCAAAGACATCCAGTACTAATTCTTTCAGAATATCTTGATGATGGATTTTTGAGGATTTATAGGATAGAGATCAGAGAAAAACACATGTCAAGAGTGACAAGGAGACAGACACGCAAACACAGTGGCTGGGATGGAGGAGCATTTATTAATAAAAAGAGATGTTCATACAGTGCTGAAGGCTAGCAAGAGATGCACTCCCATGGAGTGGGTGTGGGTTTCCCATGGAATTAAATTAAGTTCCATTTAATTCTGTTTATTATTTAATTAAAAGGCAAGGTAGTGGGAGACCTGTGTCTCTTGTGCTGGAGCCCTTCATATTTTAGTGCTCAGCTTTGTGTCATGTGGTATGAGTTGGAAAGCAGAGTCCTGGATTTCAGGACACAGTGACACTACTGTGTGTTTATTGAAAGGATGTGTATTATTGCATCATGTTTCATGACTAATGCTCAGGAGATGATAATAAGGAAGGCAGAGAAAGGACTTTTCAGTAAGGTGGGCAGACAATGTAATCAGAATGGTATTTGTCCTTGGGGGCTGCTTTCATATATCTCTGCTCTCATTTTCCTTTCCTAGGATTAGTCTGTGCCTTGATCCAGATTTACTGCCAGCGCTAGATCTGAAATAATGGCTGCAGCAAGGTCTAAATTAAGCTTTTAATGATAAATACATAAGGGAAAAAAGGAAGAAACTGGTTATCTGGGCTCTGAAAGAGAAACAGGAGAACTTGACCTAGGCCTCTAAAGATTGACAATAGGTGATGGATGGCATGTGGCATGATAATGATGTTTTACATAAGCACTACAAGTCAGGATGATTATTCTGAGACTTCATCAGTATGTTTTTGAATCTCTGAATTTTCTTATGGAAAATGTTGCAAAATGTCAGCGTTCTTTGGTTGGGTTTCCAATTATATTTAGTATCTGCAGCTTCATTTGAAGCAACTAAGGAGTCTGCCTATGAACTTTCCACTACTACTACATGTACTTTAGCAAGATAATCTTTGCATTAATTTTTCAGGTGTTTGAGCTTAGAAAGTTAGCAAAAGGACTGACTACCTTCTAGTTTAGCTCCTCAGTATGCAGGTCAGCCTGTTATACTTTGGAGTGTGCACTGTGTGTGCATGAGACTGGTAGATCTATCTACAGTGCAAGTCTGGCAGAATGGAGTTCTTGTTTCTGACTGGTGGTTTTAGGTCCAAGCAGAATGCAAAGATTAATGACAGGCTGCTACAATAGACAATGTGATATGCACCCAGACACTCAGGTTCAGTGATCCATAATGCTGCCTTCAATCACAGCACAATGATGCAGTCTTGGTGCTTTCTCAGCACCTGATTTAGGGGCCTGCCTAAAAGCAAGCTTTTCCAAAGATTGAGTTAGGCTAGACTGAGACAACTCAACAGTAGGACAGTGTGGTAGAAGTGACACATTTTTCCAGAGGAAATCTCCTTGGTTAATGGGGTTAGCAGCTTGGGAGGTACTTTCTGTTTGGGAGTGATGGGAGGGTGCAGACTCATAAGGTAGAGATAGGTGCAGAGGCAACTAGAATAATTGATTTGAATGTTGTCTTGGAATTTGCTGCTATTTTGATGCAGACCATGTGATATCTGCCTATGTTTTGTTTGATCTCATTATTGAAGATACTCTGGGGGATCACTTTTAGCATGGTGCATCTCTGATTCCTCTACTGTGCTAGCTTTTCTGTTTCCAGACGCAATGGAAAATCGTGACTAGTCAGCAAAGCTGAGGCTACCTTACAGGCTGTCTCTCCCTTTATTTACCCTCTTGAAAGAACATCTGCAACTCTTCTTCCAACAATGCTTTGATTTTTAGCTCAGGAGAAATGGGAGCAGGATGTTTCTGTGAATCAGTCCTAACCCCTGTTGGTCTGACAAAGCAAAACCCAATTTTTTTGACCTTGTTGGCAAGTCTTTTCATTTATTATGAATTTTACTGTGGTCAGGACATGGGAAAGATTTTGGCTCTACATGTTTGCACTGGAAAATGTGTATGCTTTTGCTCATTCAAATGGAGAAAAGGTTTTTGTTCTCCTTCATGTACTGCAAGTGGAAGAGGAAACTGCCTGTATTTCCATTGCTATTTCTCCATTGCCATGGGAACAGATTTGAAGTGCTGCATCCATTAAGTCACTTAATTGAAAAATGGCACAGTTTATCCATTCAAACTGCACTTTTGCAACTGTTCTGTGTAGGTCTACACATAACAATGTAGGTTTTGAGCTAGCTTTGTCCCAAAAGAAATATAGCTGCATTAACTGCAATTGGGTACAATAGTTTGGGTTGGGTTAAATAGGATAAGACAGGGCATAGTGCTGACATAGATGCACTGTCAATTTAGGCTTCAGAGGTAGTGCAGGTATATATACTGATACAATGTGGCACAATATAACACTGCATTTCATTACACAGAACTTTCTTAAGACTTCTCACAACACTTTGCATTCCGTTGCTGTGTACTGGTGAAAAATTTTAATGTCCTACCTACTTTTTCATTCATTTTGATATTGTTTTCCATTTCTGAAATGCTAAATCAGACTTCATGTTTCTAGAATAAAGCTTTCAAATGTAATTCTTCTGTAGTAAAATAATTACTGCTTGTTAAGCATGGCAGAGTCAGGAGAGAGTGAGACACAAAATGAGGCAAAATGAGGCCTCCTGAAGAAACTGCAGTGCTTGTATTCTTGACTGCACGATGCTTAATTGCTTAAGAATTTCTAAGCATATGTTAGTATGATAAAATCTATCAAAACTGTATGAATTTATGTATTCTTACCTAGTAACATTTCTTATTTTTTCTTTTCCATTTTAAAACCTACCTCAAGAGTGAAGAATAGAGGAGTAATCTTTGAGTACATTCGTATTTCAAATGAGACCCAATTGCTAGCCTTTTAACCTCACCTGCAGGAAGTGCTGGTACAAGCACTTTTTATGAGGAATAGCATTACTCTTTTTGGTTCTCCATTTGAACAGACACAGAATGTAGAATATTGACTATAGAAGTTTACAAAGGGAGTTGTAAGTACGTGGTAAATGCTGTTAGCATTCTCCTTCTTTGTGTTGTTTTTCATGCTTGGTGCTGTAGCTGCTTCAAATAAGATTGTTGTCTGGGTTCAAAAGGGCAGTGAATCTGGAACTGTGTTGGAGAAGATGGGCTGTTAGCAAATTGTACTCAGTCGCCAAAGGAATAAGGAGAGAAAGGAAGGAGGAGGAGGAAAAGAATAGAATTTTCTTCCTTTTTTTCTAATTTATTTTTTCCGTGGTGTCATTACTACTGACAGCTCCCTCTTCAGTACTGCCAGCCTTTCCCTAGCATTCAGTAAAATGTTATTTCTCTTTATCTCTTGGACAGATATGTGTAGGCTAATTTCCAAATACCTGCCAAGATAAATAATTTAAAACTTTGCAGGGAATTTATGATATTTAAGAAACTATTTAAGCAGTTACTTGACTTATTTATGAAGAGGCAGCTGGGTACAAGCAAGAAGCCCCTTGGTAGTAGTTGAGTATTGGAAAAAAATTGAGGGAAGTTCATAATGATCCTAGAAGGAAAGAACTTAAAAAAGACCAACCCTGAAATGTGGTTGAAATACTTTTACAGTCCCTACAGGTCTGTGGTAGAAATCACTTGTCAAATGGATTCTAGAGAATGTGGTGTGTTTCAAAGTGCGAGGAAGGGAATGGTTAAGTCTGAGCTTTGACCTTTTAACAATACGTAGATTAGAGTGACATGATGCACAGTGCAAATCTCTTCATCAAGCTTTCTGCAGTGGATTTTGTGTGAGGTGAACTATATTTGGTTGTTAGTGAACTGCTCTTGCTCTGGAATCTACTTGAATCAAGCTAATCCACCACGTGTATTTATCGGTAGCAAGAGAGCAAGCAAATGTTTTTTGGGAAATGTCTCAAAAAAGTTTTTATGGATTTATGTGAGTTGTGTTATACTTATTTGGTGAGATGAGTTCTGAAAATTCTGCTTGAAAAAGGTATAAAAGATAATCAGGGGGTACTATGACTATATTAGGAATAAGGAAAAAAGGAAAAGCAGCAAAAGAGAGGAAGTAAAGGGTGAAGCAAGCAGGACTGGAGTGGTCAGTGCCTTTTTTGTTTCATTCTTCAGCAAACAGTTAATTGTGGTCACATGCTTAATGAAATTAATTTTAATAACAGGGTAGGTGTGCAGACCAATGTAAGGAAATACTAAGTTTTGGATTTTCTAGTTAAAGGGTCCAGTGAACATCAGGCTTGATCTATAGAGTATTTAAGAAGTTTGCTGGAGTCATTTCTCAACTGTTGGTGGCTATCTGTAAGATTTCATTAATTATATCCCAAGAAAGAGGAGAAAAATGAGCATAGCAATTACCTTTACAGTGAAAAATGTGGAAGACCTATTGGATATTTAGAGCAGTCTGATCAAATACTGGTTCCTTTAGGATAAGACAATCAAGACTTTTATTTTTACAAATAATACAGTTATGGTAGAATAACAGCTACTGACAGGGTGGAAGCAGTATCTTCGATATATCTGAGAGTTTTTAGGTACTTTTTAGGCAAAGATCTTTTTGACAGTCCCAAAAGCCATTTCTCATAAGCCAGTTAGGTAAGGTGCCCCAGAGGCCATTGCCATAACAAAACCGATTTTTCAAACAACCTTAAAGCCAACTGTTCACCTGTCTGAGTGGTGAGCAGTGGCTTAGTATGGAACTGGAAGGCTTCTGGAGTTGGGGCAGATCAGATCTGATGTATACTCAGTTCTGGTCAGTATTTTCCTTTAACAACTTAGATAATGAAGCAGCAGATGCAGTTACAAAATTTGTTATGACTCAAAATGAAGAAGAGGGGCAAGGAACATTCTGAAGGATGGCATCAGAACAGAGGTTAAATTGGAAATAAAGTATAGTTCTATTTTTGGAAATTAAGTACATTACGTACCACAAGGCTACGGCTACTCAGCTGTGTGGCAGCTACATGATGAAGTTATAAAAAGGCAAATGCAATTCCAGAATGTTGTAGGCGGAGTGTCAGATGTAATTACTCTGCTCACCTCAGTGTTGGTAAAAGCTCAGCTGGAATCCTGCCTTCAGCTCTGAGTGTCACACTTCCAGAGAGTTAGCAAGAGCTGAGAGGAGAGTAATGAGAACAGCAGGTGGTTTAGAAGACCTGAGATTGAAGATAAATGTTTATTTCATCTCCCCCAAAGAAAAACGGAATCACTGGACTTGAAACAAAGATTTGCACAGGATTTGAGGTTTCTAATTGGATTTCTAATTGCTGTCTGAGGAGAGAGGCATTTTTAGGCAGAAGCGAGGTGGTGGAAGCATGGCTACAGCCTCAATGCAGAAATACTAAACCCCCTCATGGAGTAATTTTCAACATGCTTTTGAGAAAATTATGATGGTAGTTTGTCCAAATGCAATGGGCTCAAGCTTCTGCAGCCCAGAGTCTGCTTTGTAAGTCATCCTGCAGTGTGGTTGGGGCAATCAGCTTGAAGGGCCTCACCTCCACACTTCCTGCCTCTGAGTTTAAACCAGGTGGCAGAAGGCCTCCAGTGTTGGAATAGGATTATCTTGGTGTTATATTATCCAAAGCAATTCTGAGCTTTTTTTTTTTTTTTCTTTTTTAACCCCCCAAAGCATTCTCATTTTTTTAAAATGCACTTCTAATGCCATCTGACTCCACTAATACCTTTCTTTCCTCCGAAATTTTCAAGCTTTTTTGCTTGCTCTGGTTTTGCTGCCATGCCACTGGCCTTTTCTTGCTGTTTGATTTCTTGCAACCACGGGGCTTTCTCATGGTG
>JBAFWW010007304.1:0-15754 GCA_036873685.1 Agapornis canus
GGAACTTGATGATCTTAAGGTCCTTTCCAGCCCTAACTATTCTATGATTCTATGGTTTTTTTTTATACTTTTAACCATTCATAGTATTTTTTGTATTCTGTCATGTTGACTCACATTTTTTTGAGACAGTGGTGCCTATAATTGAACACAGGCCTCTAGCTGAGGCCATCCTAGTGCTTTATAGGGAGGAATTAATTTCACATGTCTTAAGGCTAATACTTCTGTTTATATATCTTAATATAATTGCCTTTTACAAAACAGAATAATACTAATTGAGCTTTTGGTCTCTTGCTGCCTCCATATCTTTTTCTCTAATTATCTACCAGTGTGTGTTTGTATAATTGCTTATTCTTTATTGAGTGTGGAACTTTGTTTATACTGAATTGCACAGTGTTTTTTCCAGCCTGTTCTTAAAATTAGGGATAACACTGAATTCTTAAGCTAACATAACAGTCCGTATGCCTGTTACTAAACTTGCAGATTTAATGAAAATAAGAACATGCTAATGGGAAATGTAGGGAAAATAAATTCTTTTATACCTAAACCAGACTTCACAGATCCTCCTCAATACATTCTTCCATTTTGTTAGTGAAACTAACTCTGAATCTGGTTTTCAGACAAGTTGCTCTTTTTTATAAAAGTTACATCTACCTCATGTTTTCTGAGTTCTGAGAACAAAATGAGCAAACAAAACCAAGCACGTATCAAAATATGTGATATTTCCTGCTTCTCCCAGTTCTGTGAAGCCTTTTTCTTCACCAGAACCAAATGATTTGTTGAACACTGTTGTTATGGAGTGACAGTCAGTATGATTTTGTGTATCATTTTTACTTGCAAATGCCTAGAGGCAGTTCTTGTGATCTGGTCTTGTATTTCTAGGTATTAAATTTTAGCTGATCACTGTAACTCCCTGACTCTCCCTTCTTCTCTTTTAGAAGATGCGGGCTCTTTCTCTTCCTGATGTGCTTTGGAATGTTTCTTGTCCTCTGCTGAGCATACTGGCACTCGGTCAAGTCTGGGTAGCTGAAGGTGGCTGTTGCCTGTGCCTGGTGATGGGCACTAGGGTCTGGGAGGTGTGTGTATGGGGTTATTCCCACTCAGCCACTCCTCCAGATGGTATTTATGATCTTCCAAACCCATTGCCACATCTTCAGCTGTAGTGATGGGTGGAGGGGTACAGATCAATGAGAACTTTATCAGTGCAGGTGGTGTTGAGGTTGGGTAGGGTGTAGATACTAAGTATGTGTAGGTTACCTTGGATTCATTAAGGCTTGGCACTTTTGGCTTAATAGCAGTGCTGAGGGTGTGAGGAGCTTATGCTGAGCTGAGTGCTCTAGCATCTTTGCACTGTGTTCTCCCCTGTCTTCTACACCACAGTTGAGCTCACAGCCCGGGGTGTAGAAAGCGCATGGATCTGGCTCAGTTCTGGCACCTTATGCAAGGAAATGTCCTGAAACCTAGAGTGCTGAGTTAGGTAAGCATGGGCACCCACGTGACTCACCTTGTTTTCGTAGTGCTCTGCCTTAGCTAAGTGAGTATACTTGAGGCAGATAATCTGCAAGAGACACATTGAAATGGCAGGCACCAAATTCTTGTTTGTGACTTTTCTGGAAAATCTTTCCTGTTGCCTGCCTTTTGCTTTAATCTTAGCAGTTGTACTGCCATCACACTCTGCCATTATTCTGAGAAGCAAGGCTTGGCTATCTTTATTATGTGGTGCTCTTAACCACTTGGAATTCAGACAACGTGCTGGCCAGCATTACGTAGCTGTTTGCTTCCCTTGCCAAGTCACCTGTATGCTGTTACACCTGCTGGTGCCCACAACGGTAATATGGGATAAGTGATGGGCCGAAAGTCTGTGGAACTTAAGGTAATTAAGGTTATGAACTAGTGTATTTCTTTAGGATGTACTATCTCGGAACACAATTTGCTGCTACTGATACAACTGAGCCAGTCTTTACTAAATGCAGGCTGTACTGAAAACTGCTTTCCCATTACTCCATAGTCCTTCTGCCTCCCTTGTGCTGGCACTAGTGCTGATATATCCTATGGTGAGCTAGTTTAGGATGCAAATTTGGCAGAAAATTGCTAATTTAGAATCATAGAATAGTTAGGATTGGAAAGGACCTTAAGATCATCTAGTTCCAACCCCCCTGCCATGGGCAGGGACAACTCACACTAAACCATGTCACCCTAAGGAATGGTTATTTAATAATAATTTATCAATTTAGTTTGTGGCAAAACTTAAAAATATTGGAGACAAAGAAAACAAGAGAGAACAAGATGATGTGGAGGGCAAACAATAATATCCTGAGTGAAAAAGAATTTTTGATGGGACATTTTAATGAGAGATTTGATAAACTTATTTTGTGTTTCCTGTGTTGGAGAGCTCATTTAAGTCTGTCCTAAGTTCAAATGAGTGTAGCAAAAAAAGAAATAGCAGAAAACTTAGCTCTCATTTTTCATTGGCATATCTGCGGTAGTTTGCTAACTGTTAATGGATGAGCAGAGGTAGCTGATGTAGGGATGTATCTGTTGTTGAAACCAGTCCAACTTAATAAACTGGCTAGAAGAGTAATAGCAGATGTGATTTTTAGGCCTGTGATAATCAGGAAATAATTACCTTGCATTAAGAAGGAACTACTTTGATAAATTAAGTGTTCTTCTAGGGAAAGAAATATTTTTAAAAATAAATTGTTTAGTAATTATAACATTTTTCATTATTATTATTATTATTTTTATTATTATTCTTCTAAGATATTGTGCAAATTATATCATGTCCTAGTGCCAAGAGTTTCACTGTAGAATGTCTGCTTGCAGTATTTGATCCTTTCATTAAAGAAGTCAAAGTATGAGATTATTTGATTCAAGGGCTATTTGTGGCCTTTGATATGTGAAGTGGAGATCCAACAGGTTAAAACTCTTCTGCTCTCCTTAACATGGAATTTGGGGCAGAAAAGGAAAAGCTGTGTAAGGGGAAAGATTAAAGGGCAAAGGACCATATTTTCTTTTGGGGTCTCGTCTGGCCATTGTACAGCTAGAGTTGGTGCCAGGCAAATCTGTTGATGGTAAATAGGGAAGTAAGGAACAGATCAAGCAGAGCGTTTTCTACTTTGATGGCTGCTTTCAGCACTCTCTGATCTTTCTAACAATATGCTCCTCACTCCTCAAAATCCATCAAAGCAGTAATAATTACTTTACTGTTCTTCCACATAATCTCAAAAAATTGAGACAGACAAGCCATTAGGAGTTATGACTACTAAAGAGATACTCTTGTAGAGGCGAGGTCTTTCCTACGGTTTAAGTGATGACACTCCTTGATCATCCATATCCTTCTAGCTCAAACTGTAGCTACTTGTATGGGTCAGGCTGTACAACTGATGTTAATAAAGCGTGCACCACAGGCAGCTCACTTAGCAGCTGAATGCACATTGAGGTTCCTTGCTGGAAAGTGTTAAAAATTCATCCAGACAGACAGGCATGTGTGCAGTCTCCTTCTGGTGAGCAATTCCACAGAAATGGATGGAACAACTCTGGTGCTTATGTTTGTGCATCTGCTCAAGGGCTTTGATAGTTTAAAGGTAAAGTATGAGATACTTTTATAGGATCCAATGTGGATTACAGAAGCAATGCAAGGACAGGAAAGGCTAATGAAAGTAACAGAAAAAAAACCCCATACTGAAATAAAGAATATTAATCATTTTGAGAGACAATAAATTGGATTGGGGTAAGATTCTATCTAGGCATGTATGAAAAGTCACTCAAAGCAAAATGTATATCACTTGTACAGATAAAAAAATGAGATGGCTGACTTTATAGAAAACTAAATCTGATCTTGGGTAAAAAAGCAAAGCCTTCATTGTTGTTATTAACAGCCTCATTCAGTTCATTGACTTCATGAAAGGTTCAGTCACGCACAAAGATTTGGAGGATGGAACTCATTACGTACCCAAAGATTATGTAAGGCAAAGGCAAACGTTTTACTTGTCCTCAAATAATTGGCCTTGTGATATAGGATACAAAGATTTCTGTATCCAGTAGCCAATTGCTGCAGTTCAGCTGAAGTTTCTGTCAGCGTTATTTCCTTAGTGTCATTGTTTCCCTAACTGTGTATTGTTGGAAAGTGGGTTTAGTTCATTAGCATATTCTTTGGCTTGTTTCCTCCTTGTGATCTTTATCCTGTTGCTGTGTATGAATGGTTATGTGTGTTTTGTGTGTTTGGTAATATTTTTGCTCCCTGCTGGGACATGTAATTGTTACTTGGCAGATGAATGCTGGCATACAGAATAATTTCTCTGAACTTTTCAGAAGCCCAATTAGCATACAGCAGTGGTACAGGGGTTCCACTCTAGTGAACCTCCTGAGCCACTCTTCACCCATGTGCAAATTTGTAAGGAGCTTGGCATAATTACAGCTTTGCATAATTATAAATAATTTTTGTTTATGGAAGATTAATTCAAGAGATGCTATTACCATATGCAGGGGGTTACCTTTATAATGGAAAAGAGGCAAATGTTTATGAAGATATGTCCTATGGGTTTGTTAAATATTTGCCAGAAGAGGAATATGTATAATTGACAATGTGGAAAGAATACTTAGAGATACTAATCAGTCTTGGTGACATGATGGGACTAATGACTTTTCACTTGCTGTGAGGTGTAAAGGCAAACTCCATTCCCAGAAGGACCGGCTGCCTAAAAATATAGCAATTATGTAAAGAGCATAAGTAAGAGCCCGACGTAAAGTGGCATGGTTTTATTCGTTGATTGTACCTTAGTAAGCTTCCCTTGTAATCTGATTTGGAGAACAATCTTTCCTCTTGCACTTCAGTTACATAATTTGTGCTGTAATTAATGGGCTGGATTCTATTGTTAAAGCAGAAATTGAAATGCACTATGATCTGACTCTGTTCCATCTGTGTTGATGGTAGTCTGAAAAAGACTACATTTTTGTGATGTAAGTAGCTCTCCAATGAGCTAAATATTAAATTAATATTAGCCTGTTCCCTCCATCTTAAGTTAGTTCACTTTATTATGCTGTAAATCACTCCGTTCAGCCTCTGCAGTATTTTCCCCTGCCTTCCTAAGGAGACAGTGTAAGATACCACATGGAAGGAATATATTTCTGTACTTGCATGTATATGTACATGCATGACATTCTCAGTTAAATCTGGAGCCTCTTATTCTGTTTCAATTCTGTCAGACACAGGGTTGTCAATACTGGAGTGTTGTATTCCTTACCTCTCATAAAAATGTGTCTGTTGAGAAGGAAGAGAGCTTCTTAATGTTTAAGGCAAGATAAAAGCTTCAGCATGACCTCAGCCTTTATTGGACAACAGAGAATCAATGCAGGGGTGTAAAATACAGTAAATACCTCAACTGCTCAATAAACAGTAGTTAGAGTTCACTGTATGGTCATTTTCTCCCTTTATGGATTTTTTGACTGTATAATAAGGTGAATTCCAGAACATTTTCTGCAGGAGGATCATGTTTCTTTCACATTCTATAAAATCTAACAACAATTTTGTGTATGATTTTGGTACGATCAGTGAACTGAAAGCCCAAGTTGTTAGGGAACTGGGCTCCATGTTCCTGTGGGAGAATGTGCTGGACACAAAGGCAAGAATTAGGCATCTTTCATTGCATGCATACACAGAGCCTTACTTAAGTCCTGTCATCTGATATAATGGTTACTAATATTCTAATACTAAAAATATAATGGTAGGAAATGTTTTAATTCTCTAAACTCAATCTTGTACCATCATGTTACTGTAGATATATAAACAACTAGATGTAGAACATGCAAAAGTGGTTGGATTTTTTTGTTTTGGTTTTTTGTTTTTTAAGATATATTATCTCAAGTAAGAAGGTATGATTATATGTTATCATGTTATTTGGTAGGCAAATAGAGGGTCAAGATACATATGAAAGTCAACATCAGTGCTAGATTTCTCACTGAAGGTCTATAGAATCATAGAATCGTAGAATAGTTAGGGTTGGAAAGGACCTTATTATAGAGATATTAGAACCTAAAATCTGCATGACATATTTGCTATTGGACATTTTTCAAAACTGCAATATTTTGTAAGTTCATTGTAGATTTTCCAAGTTAATCCTTTCAGGAAAAAAGGTTATTTTTTTTATATAAAATTGGTTAATTTTTTTAATACAAAAAATACAAAAAAAAAAAAAAAAAAAAAGAAAAGAAAAACCAAAAAAACCAAACCAAAAAAGAAAAGAAACCTTAAGCAATGCTAGATCTAAAATAAACTCTTTCTGTAGTTTGAAATTAACAGTTTTCAATGTTTTCACCTGTTCAAAATTTTGAAAATCAACTTGCCCTTAAATGTGATTTTCTTATTCACAGAATTGCTGATTAACTGAAAAATCGGTCTGCATGACTGTTGGATTAACTCAGACCTGTCAGATAGAGGAAAAATGTGTGAGGAACTGTGATTTACAAGCTCTGTTTTTTGTGTTTTTACTGCCTCATTTGAATAGGTCTCAGTTGAATAGATGAGGCACAAAAACATTCTCAGACCTCTTTAACAGACTGTAATGTCTTGGAACAATACAGATGCCATCTATACTACATTGTCTTTTTTGGATTGTTATGATCTGGTCACACTTTTTCTTGTTTGTGTGTGTTTTTTTTCTTTTTTTTTTCTTTCTTTGTTGTTGTTGTTGTTGACCTTTTTAAATAAACCATATCATATCCTAGTGATTCTGCTGGAGTCTCTGTAGAGGCTTTAATCAACTTTGACAGTTCCAGCATACAGGTAGAGAATAGATATTTAGACCTTCTTCAAATTCTGCAGGTGAAACATTGGAGAAAAAGATCCAATTTACACTGATGTCTTTCTGACACCTTCTACTTGACCAATCTTGATATAGGTGTGCTATCAGAAGCTTTAATTACTCCATGTGAGTTAACTAAAGCTCACAGAGTTTCAGTAGGTTCATAGAGAAGGCATTTCCTCCCTTTCCTTCCATGTGTGATTAGCTCTTAACTCTTTCAGAGATAGCAGCATTAGACAGAACATGTCAACCCATAGGGGTTTTGAAGGTTAACTGGCAATTACAGATAAATTTTCTTAAAAGGAAGGAAAGAACAAAAATTGAAAATATCAGTTTAGACCAAGCAATCTCTCCCTCCTTTGCATCAAAGAATATTCTGAAACTTTTTTTGACTTAAACAGGACAGTTCAACTTAAATTCAGGCAATCTAGTGAAGCCATAAAGGCACAGAGTAGTTCTGGGAGAAGTGTTTGACATATTAAAAGAAAATCTCACAAATCAAGAGGAGATGCTCTACTCTATGCTTTTTACATTGCCACTGATTGCCATTTACTGTGGCTGTGGTGAGAATTAAAATAATACATACTACTTGCAATGCAGTTAGTGCCTGGCCATTTCCTTTAGCTGTCAGGAAAGAGTATGCTGAGTTAATTTGACTGCAAGTCCTATGAAATGCATTAAAGCTGACCTGAGTTGTCATGTGTTGCACAAAAAATGGATTGAGGTTTGGGAATATGAAAAGGTCACAAAAAAGAAAACCTTTTAATGCTTCTGGTCATCTGACTGAGTCACTCAGTAAAGCTATGTAAGTATTTCCTAGATGTAATCTTAAATATTCTCTACTATTTCTCAAGAATCACTTGAGAGCATAAAAATTAATAATACAAAAGACAGTTTGGACTTGCAGAAACAGAAGCAGAAAACAAGCTTTATATCATTTTAAAGACGCAAGCAACTTCAAAGTTTGCCAACCTGCCAAAGGTACTAGGCTTTTTTGACATCCAGACAGCCATGTTAGACATGGCAAATATTTGAACGACATCACAAATAGGAAATAGAAGCAAATGAGTTATTAGGAAAATTTTTGATGACATTTTCTCTTGCACAATTCCAATGTATAGTGTGACTAGGTTGTAAGACAGGTGAAAAGTCAGAGTGAAGACTAACAGTGGTGTCAACCTATGAATGTATCTACATCCTCATGTGTCATTCTGAATACCTGTGAAAAAAATACAAGCTATTTCAAATTCAGTATGGAATGTCTTACAGTCCTGATTCTTTTTCTTCTTTTTGACTGCAGTGCACTGTGAAACCCACTGGAAAAGTGTCTTAACCAAAAATCCCCAAATAAAACAAAAAACCTACCCCAGCCAAACTACCATGCCTCTCCAAACACATGTGCACACTTTTTAGTTAATCTAACTGTTCCAGCCTGCTGGCTGTAGCATTCTTAAGAGATTATTACTGAGAACTCTTGAAAAAAGTTTATAACTGTGTTCTATTTTTAATGTAACAAAAAGCTGTAGCTTTACAGTACTTGGAAGGACAGATCAGGGAAGTGTTTATATCCTTCATTCAGGCTGTCTAATATCTCTGGTATAAAAGTAACTACTATTTTTATTTAGTGTTTCACAGGTGGTGTGTTTCTTTCCAAAGCTCTTAGAAGGATTATTTACAACTACACTGTTGATCTGTATAAGTGTTGTCTGATGTCAGAAATGTTGTTTTTCCTATTTAATCCTTTTTGAAATTATGACTAATGTGTAAATTTCTTCTCCCTCAAGTTCAAAAATCTGCTTCCACCATCACTCTTTTAAAAAATAAAAAAATTCCCCTTTGCTTTTCTCAGGGCTCCTTATGCATTCAGGGAACAGTTGGTTTGTGGCTCACCACCGCCTGCTTTGGTAATGCTGAGACACGAGCATCTTACAATGAAAGCAGCAGAGGACTGTCCTGCCACTGTAAAGTTTGATTAAATAGAAGTATTTTTTATTCAGGGATATTCTGTAGCACATTATGAAGTGTCTTGGGGTCCAAATAGAGATTTAGAGTTGATCTACCAGAAATATACCTGAAAATCAGTAGTACTTTTCTCACATAGTGACATGTATGGTTGTGTACATCAAAAAATGAGGTTCAAAATATATTGGGTACTTAACCTTGATATTCGGTCTTCATCCATAAAATTTAACTAGTCATTACGTTTATACTGTTTGTGGTTCTGAACACTTTGGATGATCCCCAACTCATTCTTGTTCAAATTCTGGGAGCCATCTTTACCTAGAGTTTGTCTTATCAACTGTGAAAGTTCTGGAATATAAAGTAAAGGCAGATCTGCCCAATTTTACAATTTGAGCAGACATTTTTCACAGCTGAAAGACAGCCTGAGGAGGCGGTTTCTGAACTATCACCTGGAGAATGCAGCAGAAAGGCAAGAATAGAGTGAAGAACTCTTTCTATTAACTATGACAGTTTCTTTACCCAGGTCTGGTTTTACCTGTATTGGTTAATGTAGGCTCTGGGAACAGAGAGGAGGAGAAGAAAGTCATAATCTAAATGATGTCATCATCAGATAATGTAAATGTGTCATTAATGAATCATTATGCTTATGTTGGCCAAACCAAGTCCAGGACACAAGTCCAGGCTTCAAGTAGGGTATGAACATGCACAAAGACACTCTCATACTGTCTTCCAGAGTTGGGGGAGATCACCTATAACTTGGAGACTTCTAGGGACCACTAGAAAGAAATCCATGAAGAGATTAAAAATTCTGTCATCACAGCAAGGTGTTAATAGCACACTGCAAATGGAACTCATGGTTGCATGGTGATAAAGTAAATTTAGGAATAATACCTGTGTTTCATGTGTTAAGAGAGGCAAGTGTTTACAAAAGGAGAAATTAACTGTAAACCCTTGAACAGGCTTGGTATATCGCTTAGGCAAAACAGTAAAAATATAGAGCAAACTGATTTAACTTAGTATCTCAGTTATCAGAGGTATAAAATGATTATAACACTGCTTGCTTTCATTTGTCCAAATATAACATTGAAATACATGTGGAAATGAGTAGGCCTGCTATGATAGCTTGCTTTTGAACGCTTAACTATTCATGAAAATATTTACGTTTGGTTTTATTACAATGGTATGTGTCTGAATTAGCACCTCTGTTTTCCTGAAGTGAGACAGAGCTGTTTCTTAATTTTACCTGTGAGACAGACACCACAGACAGTGCACAATCCCTACAGCATGCATTGCAATTGCCCTGGCACAATAGTATATCAGTGTAGTCAGCCGTCTGAGAAGGCTTTATGAATAATTACTTGAAATGAGTGGTAATGACTGTATGCAAGTGTATCCTCACCTAAGGATATATTTCCTTTGCTAGGTATTCATGACCAGCTGTATATGTAATGTAGCACTGATATTTCCAAAATTTGTACATAAACCAGACTTTTCCTCACCTAAAGGAAACTTAATATCAATACCCATTAAAAATCACCTGTCTCTCTCCTATCATTACTTACAGTATAATTTTACTACATGACAGTACTTGTGTCAAAGTAACTTGTTGATAGAGTCCTGCTGTAGCATTCTAGTAGTTCCCCAATCTTCCTAATTCCTTTTTTCTATTTAGCAAATTGATCTGTCTGAACTAACACGAATCACATTTATCTTCTGTTTTACTTATTTTTTATATATGAATTATTCACAAATGACCCTATTTTTTCTATGCATTTTTAATTCCTGAATATTCCCTGAGATATTACACTGACAGTTATTCATTAAATATGTGCTTCAGATAGTGATTATGTAAGCTGTGCAATTTGTCACTTAAATTGCATGGAATGTGCTTTGCTTTCTTGTGCGATTAGCTTAATAATTTAATGGCTGAAACCCAAATTATACTAAGGAATAACATTTGACATTCTCATGATTTGCGTTTAACTGAGTACCATTTGAAAGGTGCATAAAATACCTTATGAAGCTCCAGATCTTCATAACTAATTTCAACAAATACTAGTAAGTAAATCTTTGTGCTGGTTTTGGCTGGAGTAATTGTCTTTATAACAGCTAATATGAGGCTATATTTTGAACGTGTGCTGGCAACAGTGTTGATATCACAAGAATGTTTTCGTTACTGCTGAGCAGTGTTTACACAGAGCCAAGGCCTTTTCAGCCTCTTGCCTTACTGATAAGCATGTTGGGGGTACACAAGAAAATGGGAGGAGACACAGCCAGGACTGCTGGCCCCAAATGACCAAAGGGATATTCCATGCTGTATTTTGTCATGCTCAGTTTATAAAGCTGGGGGAAGAGAAAGGAAGTGGAGGATGTTCAGAGTGGTGGTACCTGTCTTCCTCAGTAACCATTACTCATGATAGAGCCCTGCTGTCCTAGAAGTGACTGAACTCCTGCCTGCTGATGGTGATGGGACGTGGTCAATTAATTCCTTGTTTTGCTTGCATGTGCAGTTTTTGCTTTCCCTATTAAACTACCTTGATCTCAACCCATCCCACCAGGGGATGTGAGTGCTCAGCAGTGTGGGGCTTAGTTGCCAGCTGGGGTTAAACCATAACACTTCAAAAAAAAACAAATCAATACAGAAACCTCAATGGATCTGTTCTTAAGACAAAACCAAAAAAGACCTAATACATTTTCCACTATCACTGGACTTAAACTAAAGCTATTCATAGGGATTTTGCCCTACCTCTGTACATGAGCATATTTGATATTTCATGTAGACTCATGGAAGAGAAGGGCACAATAATGAGTCACTGTCACATAAAAAAGTTCAAGAAATTTACAAAACTGCATTTTCTTTGGCTTTATTATTACTGAGAACAATACATCCAAATATGAGTAGGTGCTTTCTAGTTACAACGTGTTGTACATAGACAACAAACAAAAAGGAACCGGGAAAGACATTGATTTATTAATGAAGGCAACTCAGTGCTTATGTCCCCATTTTCAGCCATGAGAAAAACATTGATTGATATAATGGTTTCTCAATAAGAATACTACAGAAACACTGCTGAACATGTAAGCTGTCCCTTAACTGCAGGTGTTCATAGACACTTGTCAGGTGTTCGATAAAGAAAGCTGTCTAGTCACCTATATATTGACTTTCTGTCAAATAGGATAGTGTCTTAATCAATAGTGTTGGCCTACTGGAAGTTTTAATAGCTAAGTAAAAAAATATCTGATATGGCTGTTCCTTTGTAGTAAGATTTGATTCCTTTCATTAACAAAAGATTTTTATTTAAGGTTCTTATTACAACTGACTTCTAAAATGTTGGAAACCTTGTTATCTGCATGAATTAAGCTAGAGCATGAAGCATTTATAACAGATACTTACATACTTATAATGGATTACATGAAGCTTTTTTACCCTTTTTACTGTAATGGCTGAACAACAGTATATATCTCGCAGGCTGTTTTTTTCAGGAGAATAAAGTGAAGATATGCAGGGTTGTATCTGGTATTACCCTACATATTTTCAAAGAACATATGAAATACAGTTTCTGTAAACAGAGGTGAAATATACCAGTGGATTCAGTTACTTTTCCTACAGCTTTAAACTTCTTTCCCACCAGATGCCAGCCAAGTCCTATTCTTTGTGTTATCTCACCTTTTGTCTTTAGTCTCCATCATTTTGTCTTTTTGGTTACTTATCTTTCTTTCTTCTGTGTGCTACTGCTTGCAGTTACATTTCTATGAAATAATGCTTACTCCCTACATAAAGTAAAACTTCTGACTACTTAAAACAGTGTTGACCAATGTTGACCAATGTAGAAAGCCGCTTTAGAAAATCCTTTGGTTTGGCCATTGTTTCTCCAAAATTTGTTATTGCTACTTTGTTCTACTTAATAGTGAATTTCTAGCAGCTTCTTCAATGAAACTTAAAACAACTTTACCCATAATAGTATTTGCAAGGTGTTCTCATTAGAAACATATGAGGAAGTATTATTAGGTGTGATAACACATCCTAAAATTTTCCTCATGGTTATTTTTCATTGTGGAGATGACCCTGTTTCTTAGTTAAGGTCAATCAATTTTGCAATCACAAAGTATTTAAATTTTAAATATTTCACCTTTCTTGTTTCTGTTTCAAAAATAGTCAAGGTCTTAAATCCCAGAGGAACAAGATGTCCAATAAGCACAAAATCACCTGAAAGGAAGTCACTGAACATATTGGGGTTTCAATTGGAATTATTCAGTTTTTTGTATTTATGCCTATAATACCTTTTGTTTTAGACATCAAGTTCAATTTCTAAAGTGAACATTTGAAAACTCAAATTGTATGGCATGAACCTTTAGACTTAAGAAGTTCCATTCAATACCAAATCTTGGTTTGAGCATTCTCACAGACCTGAACTTGCAATTCCTTGAATTCAGTGACAATTTGATCTTGAAAATCAAGCAATGCTAAGCCATAACTGAAACAGAATTTATTTCCATAAATTATTTGAATCTTCTTCCACAGAAATAAACTTTTGATTTTTTTACTAAGTTCTGGAGGACAAACACAGGAATTTGGGAATAACTCAGCTGCTTGTGAATTTCACTTTTCCATTTTCATCCAAATTTAATATCCCTTGGCTGGATTTTACCTTAATGAAAGCTACCTCATAAGCAAGTGCAAAGATAGTCCTTCATTTGTTAGTTGTTCACATAAGTATTTCTTCTTACTACTGAATATGTAGTCAAATAAATAGATAAATATGATTGGATAGGGTTTTTCATTGAGAACTTAGACTTTCAGCATCCCTTCAAATAATAATAAGTTTTAAGCTGTGCTTAGAAATGCAGTCTGAGTCCTTATGATCTCAATTACTTCTATTGTCTTTGCTCAGTAGGGAGATTACATTACCCATGGTACAATGGAATGTATGATAGAACTCTGGCAATCAAGATTAAATATCTTAATGACTTTTAATATCTCAGAAAGATATGCTGAGTATGGTAAGAAAAATAGAGTATGCTTGCAGAGATCTTCAGTATCTGTGATGAAGCTCCAAAATATGCTGTGGTGTAACTCAGGATGGAGATGAACAAAAAAATCTTACTGAAAGGCTGCCAGGATTGGATAACAAGTGTGACCTTGATCTTTAAAACTCCAGTCAATGACAATACCTTTACAAAAGATTTGACCTATTGCACTCTCAAAAGCAAGGTAACACCTGAGATCTTCTGGGACACTGGCAGAATTATTTTCTCTGTTCACTACACTGCACTCAACTTTAGACTGAAGCACAATAGTTTACTTACCCAAATGTGAAACTTTTCAGTTTTAAAAGCTCTTTTTATGAAAGGGATTGTCACACAACAGAGCCATGTGTTAATTATAATGGAGAGTCTGAGCAGTTTAATTCTGTGGTAGCATAACTGTAAGTGTAATCAGAAAAAAAAAGTTACACATGATGCAGCTCTCACTCCCCTCCACCTTCACTGGTGACAGGTAGCTTTTTTGGATCCAAGTGCATAGACCAAAGTCACTGCTTCATAAACCATCCTACATTTGAACATAAATGACAATAACTAAACCACTTCTGTGATGCTCAAGCAGTTTGAACATGCTGCTCAATTGTCCTTTTGACTGTGGTTTTATTATTATTCTTACGTATTTTCAGCATATTTCACAATTAGCCTTCAATACCTTCCAAAATCCTTTACCTGTAGTGGAATAACTCATCTGAACAATTAATGATGAAAAGCATTAGTCTTCTCATTAGTTGACTTTTTCATAAGGTACCCAAAATATAGACTCCCGACAGTAACTGATGAGTAAACATTAATAATGCAAAGTTCTAGAATGGAAAATGTCTCCAAACACAAGCATGCACACACAACCCCATTTGAAATCAGAGACCCCACAACTCTTGTATCTGCATGTTGGTTTGTCACAAATATAAGTCCCAGGAAGATGTTCTTCTGTTAGCTGATATTTAGCTGTTAAATGTGGTTGTTAAGTGATACATTTACCATAAAATATGGAAGACTTTATAAAAGGTTTATAGCTGAATCCAGTGCAAATATTTCTTATATGAGCTTTTAGATTTTAGAATATTTTGAGCGATTTTATACTTGGTATCTAACTAGACTGTGCAGATAGTGACTCAAACTTCATTATGGTTTTACAGTAATACTTCTTTTCTACTTATATGGCAGGTGAAAAGAGAAACAGGAAGATTTTTGGAGACTGATTCATGAAATCATGCCTCTATTGCCGATAAGGTGCAGAATCAGTGAAACTATTGCAGTTGTACTTCAGTTTCCCTCACAGAAAGCTCAAGACAGAGCCCAGGTGCAAGTTGAAACTTGCCCTGCGTGAACAGAAGCAGAAGATACCCCTGAGGTACCATGCTGGGCACTTAAGCCTGTAACCTTAGATCCTCAAAACTCTTGCCTGGTTTTGGATATACTAAATATCTCATCATACTTTCCTTTCCACCTATCAGTGTCACTTCTGACTGTATTTGGAGATGACCAAGCCTCTGCAGAGCCTGCAGCCAGGGAGCCACCCCCAGGGAAAGCAATCTCCTTTTGACTAATGAGGACTTTGAAAAGCACTGAAGGCTCCGTGATGATATTTATACCTGACACATAATTGTAGCTCTTCTGTATTCTATGAATATTTATACAGCAGCTCCCCTTAAGCTCCCTTTTCCCCTATGCAGTGTGCTCTTTATTTTCTTCTTTGGCCATATATTTTTATTTCCTGCTAAATGGAATAAAATTTGAAACACAGCTAACAGAAAATCAGTACTTTCTAGCTCAATGAATTTTGTTTCTGTATTTTCAAGATAAAGGCACTATCTTTACAGTCAAATAAATATTTTGAATTTTGGTTTTGGCTTTTTGTGTTTGGGTTTTTGGGGTTTTTTGCTTGGTTGGGTTTTTTGTTTGTTTTTTTCCTTGTTTGTTTGTTTTGTTTGTTTGTTTGTTTTTTTTTTTTT
>JBAFWW010007306.1:0-21129 GCA_036873685.1 Agapornis canus
ATAGAAAAGGTTCCCCCTCCCACCAGTTTGCCTCCATTCATCTCTCTGGAGACAGCAAATGGCTCACGCTGGACCTCAGATTCTTTTCCACCAAATATTGTCAGAACTAACACGCGTCTCTGCGGACTGTTTGGGCAGAGAATGTGAAGTTCCTTCAACACATCCAAGAGGAACCATGTCCTGAGTCCCAGTCCCGAAAAAACTGGGCTGAGAAACTTCATTTCCAGCCAGCAAAGATGGTCCTGCTTAAATCAAGTGCCACAGAAAACTTCCTGTGACTGGTTCCCATTTTAAATTATTATGGTGCAGATGCATGCATCTTGCAGCAGAGATTGGAGTCCTGCTCTTGCTGTGGGACCTTGAATAAGCGGATAGTCTTCATCTGCAAGGAGAGAACACCTTTCTTGTTGGAAGTCCTGTGTTGGAGCTGCTGCTACCAACGCATAGTATAATCTTCTCTTTCTTTTTCTTTCTCCTTTGAATAAGGGCAAAACCAGCCTTGTTTTTCCAACCGGCTTAAAATCACTTTTCGAGTGTAACTTTTGAGCCTTCGAGAGAGTATTGAGTTGCGAAAGGTGGTGGCTGCCAGTTCCTATATAAAAACACTGCATTAGTCAAAAATCCCTTTGGAAGCGCCACTGATTAATATATCAGTTCCTATGAGAGCATGCTGACCTAGATTTTGCTTTTGCTATTTAGGTGGAGACGACTACAATGTGGCTTTTATCTGTTCGCAGAATGGATTTAGAGGATGTGGAATCTAGAGAGAGCTCCTATTTCCTTTTAAAACCATTGTGTTCAAACATGCTACCATATGTGGTTTTGATTTGCTGTTTTTTAATCTTGCTGATCATTTTGGAGGGGTTTAGAAGAACTCTATCAGCCACCTAAGAATGGTTGGGGAACCCATTAATATGCATGTATTTCATGGCATAACCCGATTATCAAAAACCTGAGAGACACTGGAGGTAAGGGCTTTAGCAAATATTTGCTGGGATGAGCAGTTTCTCCTTTTTAGTCTCTTTGAAGTTCAGGTGTGTTAAAAGTTTGATATTAACACTTGTAGGCAGGCATTTCTTATCTGGCTTATTTTTTGCTGGGAGAATATAACGCAATGTGAAAGGCGTTTATAAGGAATTTCTGGAATAGTGTTTTACAGGGTGGGAAAAGCAGGATGTCTGCAAAAGAGTCCAGCCTGTGGATTTGCAGCAAACGCTCTCTGGAAAGGAGCTAAGACTCTATGTGCTTTGCAGTTGTAACTCTTGCAATGCAGAATCCAAGTGCTTTCAGAGCATCAGAGGGGTTAGCTCCGTACTGCTGCTGGCTGCCCCAACCTTAGCCTGAGATTAAATGTAATGCAAGGGCATAATTGTGATCTTGGTGATTTGAGCAGAGGGGTCCCCAGTTGCTAGATGCAGAAGGATTTCCTTGGCTTGACTCCTGTAATCTCTGTGGTTGTCATCTACCCTTCCTTAAAGGTCTCTCCTCCACATCTGCATCTTGGACAGCATCTGGGAGAATGGAATTAAAATGAATGCTCTGCTCGCTGGGATTAGCCACAGCTCAGGTGTTGATCTGTGCATGTGTGCAGATGATAACAACCCACCTTGCCACTGCCAGCCAAGGAATGTTAAGGAGGAGGAAATGATTGCTTTAGTGTTTCTCACTACGGCTCGATGAAAAGATTCTACTCCCTACCTTTGAGCTACCATTTGTACTCTCTCTGCCACCAAGACAGTGTATAAACTGTTTCTGTGAACAGCAGTATTTACAATGAAGTCTTACTCATTTTGGGTGAAGGGCAGTCCAAGCACATTTCTGAAGTCTTGATTTCATTAGCACAGTGCTGCAGTTCATCAAACCCCATCAATATTTATCTTTTCAGCATTCTTTTTATGATTTCAAAACACTGCCTGTATTTTGACAGGACACTTCATGTTGTTTATTGTGCAACAGCTTTGCCATAGATACACTGACAAAGAAATCTCCCATGGCCATGGTGAAGGGGGAGGCATGCTCTCTTCCAGACATGTTTATGGACCTGGAAAAAGCTGTCTTTGCATCAGCGCTCTCTGGGTGGGTGGGGAGCGAAGGCCAGTTGGGGATTCCCCCACAAATGCTGTGAGTCAAAAGGATTTGCTGCTCTGCCAACCCTGCACACTTAGAGATCGTGTGTCGGTTGCTAAAAATCGTAAGTTTCATAAGAAATCAATCAATGTAGGAGTGTTTCAGCTTGCTTTCTAACAGCTGGGCTTCTGGGTAAAATCAGTGCTTGCGTCCTGGATTTCTCTGTGACAGTGCTGGCTTGGGATTTATTCTCTCAATGGTAAAGCTGAAAGATTCAGAGCCACAGGAGCCTTTGGGTGTTGAGACTTCTAAGAGATGCATTAAATGTTTGGAGACTTTTGTGGGTAAAACAATACAAGCTGGCATGAGTGTCAGGGAGAAGTGATGCTGTGAGTGTACCTTGTCCCGGTGAGGACCAGCTCTTGCCCAGGGACTGGATACTCCCTAGGCAAGGTGATCTCTTATCTCTGCTCACGTTAGAGGCAAGACTAGACAGTCTCTTTCAAATGATAAGAACCTGACTTGGCTTTTAGCAGTGATTGCATTTAAACCTTGTTCTTGCTCCTCTAATGAAACTGGTTTGTAAAGCTTATGGAGGGCACTGTTAATGGCAATCAAAGCCATGTACTTGAAGATTTTAGGAGTTTGCTTAAATGTTTGGAGTGTTTTTTACATGCTGGGGTGATTAAAACAAAGTAAAAAGTGGTCTTACATAGAGGGTTTTGCAAAGCTCTGAAGTGAATGGGATGTGTGGTTGTTACTAACATTTGTACTACCAAGAAACTGCCTGATGGACTTCACACTGACATGAAGGAACCAGCTGCTGAAGAAGCCTCTTCATGAAACTTTCACATAGGATTTTTTAAGACTATTTCACATTCTTCTTCCAACTGTTTTATTTGTCAGAACAAAACATTTTTGGAGAATAAAAGAAGGCTGAATAATTATTATTATAAACCATAGTAACTGTTCCTTTACAGGACAGAAGAAAGTTCATGGTGTAAAGAAAAAACAAACCCAACGTCTCTAATTCTTAATGAACAAGTATGCTTAATAAGTTAAATTATCTCTATTTTGTTCAATTACGGAAATATTTATTTTAAAATTTGAAAAAGAATTAATTTTTTTTTTTTCTACTTCCAGGCAGGATTATTGATTCAACACACTGCTTCTGTCCTGTGTGAATTCATCTCCTGAGCACCTGCACCAGGTACTTCTCTTCTTTCATTGCATGTTTGTGCTACTGGTACTATCTGCTCATTCCATGCCACTTCAGATAGGTCTTTATGCTCTAATAGATACTGTGTTTGGATTTTAATCTTGCTGTTAGGAGATCAGGCTCCATATTTTGCCTCCCTCCTGCAGGCACCCCTGATTTTTAAATGTAAGGAAATGCTTCTGCTCATGAAACTGAGGGGCAATGGAGCCCTTGGAAGTAGGGGCTGGATACTGTTGTTCAGAGTGAACCAAATGGCATGCAGAGGCTTTGCAAAACCAGAATCTTTAGTTCCAGTTGCTCCAGGAGCACGTGGTTAGGGCTGGATTAAGGATCACGGTGTCCCTGTGGATTTCGGTTGCGCTCTGCGAAAAGCAATTGTCTTCCCAGATGTTTCTTATCACAAATATAGCATGTCAGGAGGAAAAGCCCCATGTGTATCCTGAGACATCCCACACTTCTGAAGTGTCTGAAATACTCTTCGCAAACTGATCCCCAGTCTCTTTTCATCATGTTGAAGTTATGGCATGTTCTGATCACTGCAGAGCCCAAGGCAATGCTGAGTTCTGGCTATATGATTAAACTGCATGAAGTACTTCATTTATGTGATCGTTTTCATCTGTGTTCTTATTGGTATTTACTACTAGGTGACCTCTATTTCCGCTTATAAATGAGTGTGCGGCTGCAAAAGTAGAGAGGGGAGAAGAAAGTGAGTCAAATTTGCCCTCTTGCCCTACACAGGGAAAATGATGTAGTGAATGGGCACCAAGCCATTCCTCATCACATGGTCGGGTTCGTCCTCCGTGAGTATATTTTCCATCTAGAATGCACTGATATGCTTTGCTGGTATTTTTTGACCATACTTCTTTGTTTATTCCCCAACCACTTCGGATGAGCAAAAATTGCGCTGGCAAGAACATTTGTGGGAAAGCAACATCACGTTGCATACTTATGCGAGTAAATATTCACAAGAGAATCCACATTGAGCATGCTCGCACGACCGCTGGCAAATTCTCTTCCAATTACTCACCAAAGAGACTTGTTGAATGTTTATAGCTGTTTGGTGGGCAACTGGCAGAGAAGCTGGAAGATGTGTAAGTTGTTTAGGCCTTTTGATTGTCAAGTCAAGGGTAGAAATGAAAGCATCTGGCCTAAGCTGACTAATTGAGTGGCACTGGTAGTCTCGACTCACAGCAACTCATTTCTGTCTGTAGCAGTTCCAGTTTGTTCAGGCTATTCTTCAGAGCTAAAGCTGTAGAAATCTGTGGCAGAGGCACAGTCTGTTTATAGATTGTTGTGACTTAAACTAAGAGCCGGATTTGCTGGATAAATGAACAGAGCATTATTTGACCAACATTAGGGAAATATGAGGACTCTATTTACCTTTCAGCTTTTAGTGTTCTCAAAGCAATTACCAGTTAATGCCCGTGCTTCTGGAGAGCTGAATGATGTGTATCTCTTGGGAGCAGCATATTCTCTGCTCTGAGTGCCCTACAATGATGGATTCTTTTGTCTGCTTTTCTGCTTCTCTCCTTGCAAAGTATTGGAGAAAGCAGCTGTTGCCTTTGATACTTAGATTGGACTTCACAACTGAGTAAGCTATTGCTACTTGATTGCTTGCTCTGTTTCCCTGTGAGTTTTCCTGTAGTGGAGGAGAAAACACTAATAAACTGTTCCAGTTGTGGTTCTGTAGACAAACATGGGGTTTGGTGGATGTTTTCCAATGAGGGTCAACTGTCCAACAGAAATTGCTTCATTTTTAAGTATATGGTTGACAAAGGTAGCTGAAATAAAGTTTTCCTGAAGTGTTGGATGTCTATCTGAAGAAAGAAATTAGCAGTTTGCAGCATAAAGCACACACCAAATGGACCAAGTATCAGCTTATAGCCATCATTGGGGAGCCCTCATGAAATAAGAGAAGTTGCTTGCTGGGCTTCATGGAGCTTGGCATACTGTTATTCCATCATTGCATCAGCAACCTGAAGTCAAGATAAAATTATTGCTGATGAAGCTTTTGTACAGCTCACACTTTGGCTGGGAAACACATAATGGTGACTAAAGGAGTAATGCTGTGTGGTCTGGAAGGCTTGCTAAGCTCAGCTCATGGAAATAAAACACACTTTGATGCAAGTGTAGCTCTACATCTGGGAACAAGGCAAGCAAACGGTGCTGATTGCACTGCCGTCTGTGCTGCAGAAGTAAATGCCTTTGTGAAGGGCAAAATAAGCTCCCACTGCACCAGGCTGGCCAAAAAAGCCAGTATAATGCTGTGTGGTGTGTTCAGGAGAGCCTGTGTTCCTCCATCAAACCATATGGGTTTGGTCTTCTTTTCAAAAGGATGTCAACATACAGAAGTCAATGTGGAGTAGGGCTAGAAAAGTTATTTGAGAGCTGGGGAAAGCAAAATATTTAAAAGCCCTTAATCTAATGAATTTATGAAGGAAAAAAAAATGAAATGGCTTGGTATTTATGCACTGGGTTCACTTTGAGAGAAAATTTTGAAAACAAAAGGAAAAGATATGGTGAGAATGCTAGCTGGAAGCTAACCCCCAACACAGTCAAACTTAGATACAAAGCACGTGTTTCTGAGTATGAATGCCACAGAGGATTTACTGTCTCTTGGTGCCTGTCAGACCAAGCCTGCCTGCACGGGAAGGGAGCTTTTGCCAGGACCCAGCTGAAGCTTTAATTGTAGGGCTTTAGTTCTTTCTGCAGCTGAAGCTTTAATTGTAGGGCTTTAGTTCTTTCTACAGCCGGGTGAGTGGGTGAAATGTAATGGTTGGGGTGATGCAGGAGGTCAGGACAGATGATATCATGGTCCCTTCAGGACTTGAAGCTTTGTGAATAAACAGATTTGAAAATCCTGCTGTATTCTAGTGGAAAGGACTGGCATTCCTTGAGATGGAAAAGGAGATTGAGACACAATCATGATGATGTCCTTGTTGGCATGGAGCCTTGCAGCAGGCAGTGTTGGTTCAGACCACCTTATCTCCTGTCTCCCTTGTGCATTCATCAGAGGAGATGGAGCACTTAGGTCTAATGCTCATCATCAGCTTCAGACTTTTCTTTCGTTAAACAGCAGAGAAAATATTTAGATAAAAGGCTGGTCAAGTAAAACAGTTATTAGATATCTTTAGGTGACTTTACAGAACAGATCTCTGCTTGAGGGCAGTTTTCTGTATTGCTCCAGGAGCTCTAAAGCACAGGCACACTGGTTTTGTCAAGACAAGGGAAATTTGGAGTATATTTTTCCTTCCTTTCATATCTAATTTATCTTAAGGCATCTCCGCAGGTACCATTCTCTTTGTAGTGTTTCCAGTGTTCCATCAGAAGAGAGAGTTCTGATGAGGTAAAGAGTGATAGTAAATCCTCCACCCACCAAACGCATTTATTAACTTATCAAAAGAAATACTTTATCTTGGGAAAGGAGGTATTTTAGGGTTTGTGTAGCAAAACCAGGGAAAAAGTATTTTAGGTCAGATGTATGACTGGTAGTGATTTTTTGTTCTAATCCAGTGTCACAGTACACTGTGGTGAAGCTGGGAGGATGATCCCGGTGATGCTCTTCTCCCTAGAATACCTGAAAATAGGTGATCATTTTGGTTTGCAGACTGCAACATGCCTGTCTTACCTTTCAAGTCAAATTTCACTTTGCTTCTATTATCATGGAACTGAGTAAGGAAGCTTAATTATTTCTGTTGTGTTAAATGGTTTCCAGATCAGAGGGAAGTAGCTCTAAACAATAAGTAAAATAATGTTACCCATCTGCATCCCTTTGGAATATGAATGAAGGATGCTCTGTATTTGCTGCTGCGATGTTATTACCTCTATAGCTCATGTGGCCTGGAGACAGCAGGCTCAGAGTCCATGACTCGTGATTAGGGTTTTGGTGGTGTTCAGTCTATTTTTCTGTTGTTGTCTGGCTGCAGCTGGAGAGGAAATACCTTAGTGTTGTCAGCTGAAATGTAAACAGAATGTCCATCATCAATCAGGAGTCATTGAGGTTCATCTGCTCTTGTGTTCTCTCATAACTATGGGAGAAGCAGATTAACGTGGAAAATACTGGTGCATGCATGTGGTTTTGTGCATTTAAAGCTAACCAGATGTTTGAAACATCTTTCTGAAATACAGATGATGATATAATGACTCCATAGTAATACAGAGCATTGGCAAGGGAGACATGAATATCCCTTACTGTGGCATGTAGAGATGAACTAGTGATTCGTAGGCTTGGATGACTTCAGGAAGTTCATAGGCTACCTAAGGACAAAAGAGTTTTGTTCCAGGCGTGCACACTGCCCTTGGTAATACACAACAATGCTGGACCAAGAACATCTTCAGGTTATTTAATTTAAGAAAAACTTTCATTTGATCTTCAACTTGGCACTCACAGGATGCTTCTAATCCAGAGGCTTTATGCAACACTTATTCTGCTGCGAAGTCCCTGTGGTGGTACACAGGTCAGTGGAATATGCTGTGGTCAGCGCGGCGAGGCTGGACTCTCAGCAAGCTGTGTTTGGGTGATGTGGTGCTTGTGCAGTCCTCTAGCACAAAAAGAGGAAAAAGCACAGGAAAACCAGACATGATGACTAGACTGATACGGTTTTTTGGCCACTTACCTATAAGATTTTGAAGGCTATAATTGGAATGGTAGGGAAGTATGATGGTCTGGAGTGCAGGTAATCTGATATGGAGGCAATGGTCCCTGTTCCTCAGTAGGAATATTATTGTCTTCAGGGAAGCTGTGCATACATTTCTCTTTATATTATGTGAACAGATACCGATTTCCTGCCTTGCTTATGTTTCAAGGCCATGTCTCTGTATTAACCCCATTGCAGAAAATTCACAGCAGCATCAGGAATGTGGCATCTGTCAACACGTGCTGCAAGAGAAATACAGAAGCCTAAACCCAGGTGCTGAGAGGAGGTGGATGACTGATTTTTAAGTAATACCCTTTTCTGTTAATTTTGTTTGGATGAGTTACAGGAGGAGGGGAGGAAGGCAATGATGAATGCTGTGCTTTTGTGCTCGGAGAACGCATCAGAAATGCAGCAGGTAACAAAGAGGTGTCAGTCACCTGGGGACAAAAGCAAAATGCAGCCCATATGGTCCACAGCAAGGTAAATGTGGAACGATTTTGTTAAAATGAACAGACTTCAGCATTTAGTCTGGAGCAGCTACAGCTCTGTGAGCTTTCTCATGTTCATTACACCTGCTTGCTGGTTTGCTTTCTTGGCTAGAACTTTTTTGGCTGCTTTTGTCCCTTCTGTTTCTTCTGCATCCACTTAGTAGTAGACCAAAGCACCTGAAATATTGGCATCTGTTTTCTGCCTAATGCACAGGTTGGAGGCACTAAACTGTCACTTCAATTTCTAACCAATTACCTACCATTGGATTTTATCAGAAGTTTTGAATCTGTTTGTCTAAACCTTAAATGATTTTTCCAGCCTGGGTTGGACCTGTAAGTCTTCAGAAGGTTTTATGCCATGTGTAGTCTCTGTCACCCCTGATTTCTTCAGTACAGATACCCAGTAAAAAGCTGTTATCCTGTGTGGAGTCAGCTTCAGTCTTGTAATACCTGAGAAAAGTGATAACACTGATAATCATGGTAAGATAAATGCTTGATTTTCAGCAAACAAATTGTAACTCTGGTCACTGAAGTGAAGGATTTCTTGAGGTGTTTGAAGATGCTGATTTAATTGGCAGGTTTGCTTCTCACTACTCAGTTAACTCTCCAGAGGTCTAATTGCTTGGCTCTGGCACAACAACTTTCATCTGCAGCACATGATTAATTTGTGCTGCTTTATCCACTGCGCCTACAGCACAGTGCCCTCTCGTGTGCAGCACAGAGAAGAGGGACGCTTTTCCAAACCAGATACGGCTTTTGGAGAGTCTGTACAAAATTAATGCTGATCTGCCACCACTTATTGCTTTGCTCTTTTTTCCTCCTAGAGTTCTATATGGCAGGAAAGTTGTAGAGGCTTTTGTGTACTGGTATTTCAAACTAGGAGATGGATGAGCACTTCTTTTCTTCATAGTTTAATACACTGAATTGATTTCTTTCTTTTTTTTTTTTTTTGGGGGGGGGGGGGTAGGGAACCTAAGGGTTTCACCTATTTCCCTGACTTTTATGCTCTAGCTAGCAATGATTCTAGTGATTCGCACCCAGATGGCAGCAACTCTGCTCATGTGCCATAAATTGGAGATTAAGGTGTAGAACTCAATTTGAAAATGGTCCCAAAAGATTCAACATTAATATGTGTATTACACATTGTGGGCTTCTTCAGTGTGATGTTCTTTTGTTTAGTTGGATCTTTATTTATCCTCACTGCCACTGCAGTGGGACTGATTCAAATGCAAAGTAAAGTTGAAGTCCTTGTTTTGCTGTGGAAGATACAGATGAGAGAAACTTGTGTGCTCGCTCATGTGCTTCTCTTTGTGCATGATCTTCCTTCCAGTTCTGCCCTGTCACTATACAAAACCCCAATCATTTTGCCGGTTAGACTCTATATAATAAACTGTAATCTCCAAATGATAGGCAGTGGTCCTTACGTTCTTCTGTCTCTGTCTCTTACTGGGCTTTACTCATAGCTACTCTTTTAGTTAGCTAAGTTTCTCTCTTCTCTTTACAGGAACTTGTCTGAAACAAGTTATCCGGCCCAAAGCAATTAGGTCCTTTAGAGAGATGGTCTTTTTCTATATGGCTAGAGCTGAACAAATACACTGAATTACAGACCTCTGTACTTTGGTTGTGTCATGCTGCAATGAGCAGAGCAGGAGAACCTGTGGTGGGCATCAACTTGTGCTGGGGCAGAAGGGGGTGGGGGTGTGCTTACTTTCTGAACATATTTAGAAATAATTAATCTATGGGTAAGACTTAAATATTTTCTGAGGCTTCACCCTGTTTCTGTGGTGGTTCCAAACTCTGTTTCTGTAGAAAGAGAGAATGAAGTCTGTCTTTTTTTCTTTTTTATTATTTTTAATTGTGTTATGGGAATGTTTGTCAGATGTACTTAATCTCTCACTAGCTGGAGGAATGCATGTTAAATAAACACTGAGTTTGGGCACTTTCTAGAACTGGGTGTGTTTGCCTCATTTTTAGGAAGGGATGATGAAGGATTTATATCTTGCAGTTGGGCTCCCTTTGTGCTTACTCCAATAGCTGAGATTCAGTGTTCACATCCAGGATGCTGCCTTCAGCCAAGGGAAATCAGAAGGGGAGAGGAATTGCATAAGCCAGGGACACTGTCAGTACTCGTGAGCCTCTGGAGTGCAGGGTCCCATTCATCAGGGCTGAGTGCAAGGTGCAGTATCTGCCATTTAGGATTTTGCTGTTGAGCTGTGAGTTGCAACTAATGGCATTTCCCCAAAGCTGGTCCTATTTTTGCTTCATGTAGGCTTCTTGCACTAGTCACTGCTCATGAGAATGTTGCTTCCAGAGTGGACCTTTTGATCAGTGGCTGGTAGCTCCTCTGCTCATAGCTCCAGCTTAGTGGGAGAAACAGTCAAGACTTTCTTTGGCCAAGATAACTGGAACAATGGAAAGCACCACTCAAAACACTGGCCTTTCAGAAGATCTGGATCCAAATTAACCTGAGTAATTTGAAGAGTTATCCCAAAGTGCAACTGCGAGTACAGAGCTGGAACCCCAACTGGCTCGTGGGTGTATGAGTCTATATGTGTCAAGTGGCAAATGGGCCAGGAAAAGTCCAAAGGAGCAATGGTGTTGTGCCCCAAGATGATGCCAAGACAATAAGAGACTTCTCCTGCAGGGTGTTGGTTATGAAGGTAGGTTTGGAAATGCCTGCAAGAAAATTCTCCTACTCTTCCTACTTGAGTCCAGGGAAAATTACCTTGTATACGTATTTTTCACTTAAACAGGAAGACACTTGGCTTCTACTCATGGAAACCAGGCAAGAAGATCCTGGATATTAGCTAGCCATGCAGGTTGCAAGGGCCACTACTGCACCTCTGATTCTTCCTCCTGTTATCTGACTACTAGAGCCTTTGTTCTCAGCTTGCTATTGAATCCAAAGCAGAAGGGCAGCACTAGTCCACTGTTCAGACCAAGGGTCTGTGTATGTTGAAAGTGGTGTAGAGCTCTTCAAGTAGAAGCAGTGTAGTTGAATGATGCCCTAATGTCCATGCTGGGAGGCCAAGACTGATCTGTGCTGGTCTGTCATGGTCCAGCAGCATGCAGGTGACTGCTGAGGGCTCAGAGCTCTAAATTTCCTGCCTGTTACACCAAAATTGTCTGCCTAATGTTACATTTGCATGCAAAGGCTGTAACAGCAGTTCCACTTTCTTATAATCTTTCTGCTTGGCTAAAAATCAAATTTTAACAAATGTGAGCACAAGAGGACTGAAGACTTCTATTACAATATCTTTTAATTATCAAGGTGGGGAATCATATTTTACAAACTACAATAAATTGAATTTTATTAGTGTGAAGACTTATTTAATAGTAGGTTACACTGGACACTAACAAAATTATTTGTCTTTAAGGTTTATTTTTCACTCATTGAACTCCAGAAAAATGAGCTGTGAATTGAACCAGAGGTTTACAGATATAATCCAAATGATGGTTCGTGTTTATGGTTTAGATTAGCCTAGTTTAATTCCAGATTGTGAATACTTTCAACATCTGTGAAATCTAAACCAGGCAGTTATGCTTTATTAAGATCTAGCTTCTACTATTTTCAATAGGTAATTTGTGAAGTCTCAGGCACTGAATTATGGCTGTTTGTTTTGGAAAGAGCTTCACTTATTTTTCCCTTGTCTGTACTCATTAGTAATCCCGGTGTTATGATAACTCATGGCTTCTGTGGAGCCTGTTGCCGTAGGCAGATATGGCAAGAGGATGACTTTGTCATCCTACTAAACTGGTCATGCACCCTAAACTAGTGGGTTACTGCATCTCTTGCTCAGGGCTTGGTTCATTGCTAAACCTTGTTGCATTCTCCTGATGAGCAGCAAATCAGTCCTTTTCTCCCTTCTCTCTTGTGCTTTGTCCTTTGTCACACAGGCTATGGGTATATCGAGTGACTTACGAAAAGCCTATTTTCAAGTCCATAGTTTTTTCCTACTCTTCTGGTGTTTGTTTTTGCATGTGGAATTCCATGAAGAATTTGCAAGGTTTCATTTTCCCGTTGTGAAAGATACCATGGACTGGTGTGCTTGGACTGAGAGGTGACAGAGTTGTGGATCTGAGAAGTTAGATAGGACCATCTTCTCTGGTGAAAGGAGTGGAGACTACCTGATGCCTAACAGAAGATGATAGTTTCTTATGTAGACCTCTCATGGGGCCTTGGTATGGCCTGAAAGAAAAGATTATCACTTAAAAACCATCTCTTAAAGAAAGAAGGAGTAGAACCAAGTAAAAGTTTGAGACATGGCTTGAAATTGATTCTCACAGGTTGTTTTTGCGTAAACAAATAATCAGAGGTGTTTGAATAGATTTAGGGAACTTGGCATGTTTTTCTTGTTAAATAAATGTGTTGAGTGTGGCTTGAATTAGGACAAAGCTCCTGATGATGGAAGGGTCTCTGTTTAGCAAATATAGCTCTAGTAGATGCTGATGTGTTGGTGATGGAGAATGGGACCGTAGTTGACCACAGTTTGGAACATGACTTGCTACTGATGAAAGAGCACAGAGTCAGTCTATTGCAAGCCTTGAAGGGGCAGCCTTTTCATGGGAAACAGCCAAAGGACTTTAATGTTCCTTTCGAATAACACCGAGGTTTGTAAAAGATTTTAACAGCTTATTCAGTGCTTCGTGATTAAAAGTCTTAAAGTCGTCTCTCAGATTTTGGTGTGGTAGTGTCTTACAAATAACTGATTTATTCCCTGACCATCACAGTTCACAATCACTGTGATGGTTAGTCCATACAAAAAGATGCTTGCAGTTCTGGATGCTGCTTTTGTAGGCAAAAACTTATAAGGAAGTGTATATTGGGTATCAATGTTTGTCTGTTAAGAAGATGCTGCTATCTGGAAGGGGGTCAATGTGCAATTCCCCCAGCTTTCTCTGTGTGTTTTGAAATGCAACAGACAACAAACCTGAGCTCTGGAGTAAATAAATGTGAAGACTTAGGTTAAACAGCATTGCAGATACAGTGGGGTGCCAGTATGATCAGGTTTAGACTTCCATTTTAGTTCAGTTCCCTAGGAAACCTTTAGAAAAGAAATCCAGTAAAACTATTTTTTGCTTTTTGGCCCAATGGCTACAGCAAGCATACATGTTTAAGAGATTATTTTCATATGCATGTAGTCATCTTAAAATTCTGGAAGGGAACAGTTTGTCTGTGACTTATAACAAATTATTCATCCTTTTTATTACCATAATAATCGCATTTTATGGTTACCCAAGTGAATGCTATTATGAAAGCATAGAAAAATCTATTAATTATTTTCCAGGATTTTATAGTATTTAATTTTTTTCCTAGAGTTTTCTCGTTTTGTAGATTTTTGATGTTATCAGAAAGCAAAGCATTTATTCTTTTTCTGAGATAAAAGTCTGTAAGCACACTTATTTTGTGTATCGTGCAACAGCATTCCTATTTGTAGGGCTAGAAGAGCATGAGAACAACTTCACTAGGGAAAGTGCCAGTCTCTGCAATGATGGCTGGATGCCTCTTCCCAGCCTTTTGTTCCCAGCAGCAGGATGGATTCTGGCTGTGTTTCTATTAGCCTCATGTAGGTATGCAACCGATTTAGATAAAGATCTCAAACAAGGCTTAGGTTCTTAAAAATAAGAAACATTAACCTGTGCCAGGAACAAATGGAAATGGAGGTTTTTTCCCATTCAATGGGGGAGGTTCTTATGCTGTTTCACAGAAGCCTGCAGGGCCCAAACTTATGCAAATCATAATGCGGAGGATGTATTAAACTCATAAAACCCCATTCCTGAACTGACTATTTAGGGTACTGAATAACTGTACCCATTGACAGACCTATATTGTGTTTGCTCATTTATTTATTTATTCATTTATTTCAAAATAGGTAATTATTTAGTAGCTCCATCCTAGTGCCATCTATTGCCATACCTTTGGGAAGTTGCTTTGCCCTTACAGCATGGAAAATGTGGCCTTGGTTATTGCACTGGGGTGCGACTGGAATATGTAGTAGTTCTGGATTTGGACTTAAAAGCCTATGAAATGTCACTGGACTGGCATTTAGCTGCTGGTCTTAGAGGCTAAGTAAGTATGAAAAGAATGCACAAATCTTCTTGACTCTGTGTCATAGTTTTGGCTGGCTGAATCTCATTTAATGCAATCTTCACTGTTGCATGTAATGCTGATTTGGTCTATATCTAATGTTCAGTCCACTGAGTGCTGACCTTTGCAATGAAGTGGGACTGAACACAGGGCAATCTCTTCATAATCAAGTAGTATCAACCTTGGACCTCTTTAATCCCTTAAAGTCATATTGAATAAAGCTTCTGGAGCTAGGAGCTTCTGTTCTATGTAAAAACAGTGCTTAAGAAAATCTGCTGCTTGTTTTTCACGTGTGGGTCTCCCTGAAGTGAGCTAGTTCGATGTATCCACACAGGTCTTGAATGACAGCATACAGTTACGAGATGTTAGAGTGTGAAATGACAATATACACCCAGCGCAGCTGGGAGGTTGGATCTTGGTTCATCCTGTATCTCTGGTCTCCCCTGCTGCAAGCATGGGGTTTGACCCAACGTACATCCAAGAGGTCACAGCTCAGCAATATAGCAAAGCACATTCCTAGGTTATGGCATGGGTCTAACCTTGTTGAGTCCAGTGAGACCAGTCTCATGCTGAAACAACTTGCTGAACTGCAGCCTAAATACCTAAAGAAAAATTATTCTCTAAGAAACCTTTCCTTGGGATCTTGTTTTATACTGCACATCAATTTAGCCTCTAAGTGTCGTAAGGGTTGGGAACTTGTCATCTTCTGGGGGTTGTGAAGAGCCAGATCACTGCTTAACACAGCCATAATCCTGTCATCTCTCATTTAGATCATGAGCATTTCAAAGAGGGAGCTCCTCTTTCTTTTCTGTGTTAGCAGAGCACCAAGAGCCCTGTCAATGCTCAGTAAATCCAACAGCCTCTTGGGATCTGGCCTTCCTAATAAAGCACTTTTCTGCTTTACAAACAAAGAAAGAACTGCAGTTTAGAGTAAAATGGGGAATAAATTAGCTTGTAGCATGTGGTGCAAAAAAATAGTGAAGAAAAACAATTAAAAAGGCTTTGCTCAGGTGAGGTTTGAATTGCACTTCGTGGTAAGATTTGAAGACATGTGACTAACTATCTAGGTGAATAAACCTGAAATTCCTTTTGATTTGGAGAAGGTGCAGAGGAGGAAAGCTTTTCTGCAAGGAGAGAGGGTTGCATCAGCAGGGGAAAGGAAGAACTGTAGGCAGGATATAGGGCAAAAAGAGGGAAGGATGGCCAAGACAGCAATTACGGAATGTGTCCAGAAAGGCTTGAAAAGAAATAATCAGAGAATGAGGTAGGAAACATGACTCTCCTACCCATGTTTCTCAGCTGCAACATTTTCACTTGTGACTGGTGCAAAGTGGTGCAGAAAGTAGCATCCTGGCATGAAGATGACACATCTTTCAGTAGAAGCTCTGAAGGTTTCGCAAACTGCCAGCAAGTGACATGTTGAAATCTTGACAAATAAGAGTGCTCATGATCTAGGCTAATTGTTGACTTGATGCCAGTCTGTTTGTGTGTTCTTCCAAGAAATAATGTCATTCATGTTGGCACTGAAATGAGAGCTGCAGCCCATAACAGGCTTTCAAGAAAAACGTAAGTATGATATTAAACTGTATATTGAAGAATGGTCTAACTACACAGCTTAGTTTGCATGGAACAGTCTTGCCAACTGCATTTATCTATGGAGGTTATTCTACCATTTTCAGGCACAGGTAAACATGATTACCAGAACATTCTCTATAGTACACCAACCAATGCAAGCACCATACATGGCACATCCCAAGTCAAATAACTTTCTAGGGTTTTCTGTTTGTTTGGGTTTTTTTTGTTTTATTTCCAGGCTACTGATGACATCATATGCCAGAGCTCTAAAATGTTAATTTTAAATAATAATCAACATTTTGTTAAGAAATCTGTAGGCATCTGGCTAAAATGGAAAGAAACTTTTCAGTAATGTAGTGCATAGATAGGCTTTGTGACAGCAAATCTTTCAGTATGTTTAGAGGTCTACTTGTGTTACACAACACATGTGCAGACACACAGTTTCTGCCTTTAATCAATGCTCCTTCTTCTATAAATGATTGAGCACTACTTTTTCCCCTGATATGCTCTAACTTTGTAAAGGCTGACGCTCCTTTATGTGTGTTGAGTCCAGATTTCTATGAGCTGGTCCAAAATGGTCAGGTTTTTGATTTCATGGAAATACTTGAAAGATCTGGAGTTCTTCCTTAGGAGGAAAGCACGATTTCAAAATGGTTCTAGTACATCTGCATTCACAACATATTGCTGGTGAATGTGCCTACTTGTAGTCCAAGACTTTGCTTCTGAAAAGCTGATAATGGAAAAGTACTGAGTACATGCAGAGTCTCCTTCCCATGGAGTTTAATCCCTTCCTCTTTCACACCCAGCAAATCTTGGGTAAGTACACGGTGTGTTATTTTATGATGCTTCTAACTGGGCCTTCTTGGTCCCAGCTTCATCAGTAGACCAGCAGGACTGGAAGATGCAGTAGCTTTTTTGGCCATCTGGTTTCAGTATTGGCTTATTTTCAACTTTGACGTGGCAGTGTAAGCGAGCACTGCTTGAGTGTTAGAACAAAGCTGAAAGAAGTTAATAAGAGGTGAATTCTTTACTGATAAATGCCAAGTAAGCCACAGTAGAAGAAATTGTTGGAGCTGCCTCTACAGTTTTTCTGTTCTAAGTTTTATTATATTAATCAGGAAGAAGTACTTAAACTTCTTTGTGGTTGTTCAGTGTAGCCTTTGGCACCATAGACGACAGTGGTCAAAGAAAGCAAACAGAAGTGTTAAGAGGCATACAAAACACATGGAAAAATATCTTGCCATTATATAAATCGGCTGAATGCCTGTTGCTGAAATCTTGTCTTCCATTCTAGTGAATTCATCTCATAAAGAACACAGCAAAATAAGACAGAATTTGGAGGTAGGAGAAATGAAAAGAGTTGGCATTTTAATATTTTGGAGCTGTTTCCCTCTAGGGAATTCTAAAGTCATTGGAAGGAGTATAAAGCAAGGAGATAAGTTGACTTAAATGTTCTTTCTGAGTATATGCAGCAAAAAAGATGCTCAGTTAAACTGAAAAATCAGCACACTGGATTGACTTATGTTGGGTACCCCAGAGAATCACACTGTGACCATGAGCTCCACAGGTTGCCACTGAGGTAAGGGTTAAACAGGACTCCAAAACCTAACAAAAAATAACCCTTCCAAAACCAACAACAAAAACTCCACCATAACCCAACACCAACCACTCCCTCACCTCCCAAATCCCACAACTAAACAAATACCCAAATATCTAAGAGTAAAAACACTAACACAATCAGAATCTAACAAATCAAGTGAGACAAGAGCTTTATAAATGAGCATATGTGGTTTGGGTTTTTTGTTTATTGTCACAACTTGGAGGAATTTCTTCCTCTTCACATGGTGACCAGAGGCAGAGGTGCTTGTTGTGCATAGGAGAAGCCAGTGCAAGAGAGATGGTGGTAACTCTCTGGCATATCCTAGCAGTTTCTGGAAAAAATACTTTTTACCTTTTATTTCTTCTGTGAACCAGGAGTTTGAGTGGACTTGGTGCTTCTGGGGTGAAGAATCCTGTAAGCCATGTGTTCTCAATGCAACCTCCTCTCTCCACCCTCCAAAGAACATGCTGCATCTTATCTATCCCCTCTTACCCATTCGTCTACTTCTGTCATTTTTCATCTGCCCTTAATTAACTTTTCCTACTCTGCTGAGTGTACGTACTCTTAGATTAACTAAGAGGGAGTGCAGAGTTTCCAGAGAATTGGAAATCAATTTCTCTGTCTTCATGTACCTGTCAAGGATTGAGTGCCAAGGCTGGAATTTGTTCTCCAATAGCTGATGGTATCGCCTCCACCTAAATCACCTCTCTAGTGCTGCTTAAGATGTATTAGCCTTAGCACCCTGGCTGTGATCCAGTTCAAGTACAAAGCATTTGGTGAAATAGGTAAGCAGTGCCTGTATTTGTTAGAACATAGGGGCTGAAGTCAATGCCAACTTCTCCATGAGTGGCAGAAACATGGTCATGGAGTGAGAGGAAACATCAAATGGTCGAATGTCCTGGGTTCCCATTACAAAAGCTAAGCCCTGGTGTGCATAAAAAGGATTGATCATCAGGGTCCTTGAGTTGGACTTGTTCTGCTACTGATCTGTGTGATCTGTGGGAACAAGGAGCTGGGGGTGTCTGTTTCTACATCTAATCACTTGCAGGCATGTGATTACAACATTTAATGATCGTGGACCAGGTCAGTTTTTAATTAGCTGAGCCACATGATAGGCTTTTGCAGTGCCAGCAAACTCTTTCCTTATTGATGTCTATTCTGATGTTACAAAATAGCAGCTATGCCAGTGAAATCCTAGGTTTATGGGTTAAATCCTGTTGTGTAGCAGATTGTATTTCCCAATACCAAACTGGTTTGTTCTGATCTGGATGGGACATGGTGGGTCTAAATCTCAGCATTCACCAAGGCTCTTTTTTGTTCAATGTGTTGTGTAGCATGCAATAAATAGGAAAAAATAATGCTCCCAAATGCCTGGGAAGATAGAAACAGAGAACCATGGCTGTTATAAGGGCTCACATGATACTGTAGTCCAGTGGAATCAAATCCTGCTGATGACTGAATCACATGTTTTTGTACAAGTAACAACCAATAACACCCCTTTCTTCCTCATAAGGACTAAATAGAGTCCTGAGAAACTCCAACCAGTGAGGATTGGAATCAGACTGTGACTTTTCCACAAGCCCTGTGTAATGGCCAGTATAAAGCTGGGCTGTTCCAGGAGCAGATGGCAGAGTAGGCTGCACACTTCTGAGTCAGTCAACTTCTCCCTTTCCCATTCCCTGTAAGGAGAGACATATCCTGTGCTGGCTTTACGCATCACTTCACATCTATCATTTTGCATTGGAAAGGGCAAACATATTACTTTGGTTTTCCTGGCCCACAAGTGGATGATAACAGCCCCCCATTTCCCTCCCTGCTATCCAGTGGAGGTGGGAGAGATGGTCCCTCAGTGATTAGACGGGCCACAACCCTTCCAACTTAAATGCTCAGATTTGTTTTCCTAAATGTACATCTCAACACTCACGCACTATACACATGCTGTGCTCTTGACCCCTATTGCATACTAACTATAAAAGTTTTTCATTTATTTCCTGGAGGTCTGGTGATTTCAAACAATGCTGACCCTTTGAGCCATTCAGGTCTGGAGTGTATTTAAGTACCGAAGTATAGCCAAGTTTGTACACACTGAGGTCTCTCAAAAATGTGCACGTGAGCAAATCTTTCCTTATCATATTCTTCTTCTGAGCCAAGGAAGAAGTCCCTGGTGATGCTGAGCTTCAAGCCAGGGCACATTATGGGGATGGTTTAATTTCCCCTGGAAGTCTGGTGCTGATCACTGGTGAAATGGGGGCTTCTGAACAGTTGTGCTGTTGATGGTTCATAAATTTATCAAATTTGGGGCTCAAAGACCACTAGTCTTTTCTTTTTCTTTTGTTTCCCCTGTAATGTAAGCTGTTGAATTATGATTCTTCAGTTGTTAGACTTTATATGCCACTTCCATAATTTGGTTTAGCCCAGTTCATTTACTCCTTGCTTCCTGCCAGCCTGGCAGCTCATTTGATTAAAACCAGAGTCATCACCATGTTGCCTGACCCTGAACCTGGGCACCTCCCTGCCCTAAAGAGGAAGGGAGGAATGTAGTTACTGACATTTACTGTTAGCATTTCAAAGGAGATGTGCTAAACAAGGAAGCTCTACATTGCTCTCTTCAGTTAGTTAGCTCACCTGCAACCTTATGTTTCTCAGGACACAAGATGTAAAGTAAGAAAACATGCTTGTATATGGAAGTTTATCCCATATGTCTGTTAATTTAATACTTGGGGATTTTCCCACAGAAGCTTTGTTTTATGTGGAACTGGGTTACAGTGCCTAAGACTCAGTAGCTGACTTGAGGTTTAAGACTGTGCTTTATGATCCTGAAGTTAAACAAGGTTTTGTCCTCTGAGCCTGACCTGGAATAGAAATTCTTAGGGAATATATTGGAGGAAAGAAAGTAGAGATGGGAACTGTAGATTTGCCTCCCAATTTTCCTGTGTTATCACTTATTTGCTTTCACCTGAGAGGTGCCCTCAGTGCTACGCAATGATAAAAGCTAGGTCAGTGGTCTAGCTAGGTACCACAAGCAGTTTGGCTGCATCAGCTGTACTAGTTAGCAGAGCTAACTAGCTGATATGGAGTTCTGTGTTAATACAACCTGTTGCCTCCAGTGTTCCAATTTAGCCCAGTGTGTGGCACCTTCTGCTAGGTGCCATCACCACCTTGGTGGCTATGAAAGAGACCTGATGAAGGGCTGCTCAGTTATAAGGTCCTTTTTTCTCACTGTTTACTTTCTGAAGGTTTGATTTCCTGCCCTTACTATTCAGCTGTGCTCCTGAATAAGAGGAGCATGCTTTGGGAATGTGGTTTTGCAGAAACATTGTATGTGGCTCTATGCAGAGCAGAGTTCTCGCTTCCATCCCACTTACCATCAGACTGTCTGCAGCCAGTGAGATGCCAAGAGATAGGCATCTCCAGATCTTGATTTCAGTCCAAAATCTGAGTCTTTTTTTTTTTTT
>JBAFWW010007306.1:35627-53829 GCA_036873685.1 Agapornis canus
GCTATGAGGTCTCCACGCAGCCTTCTCTTCTCCAGGCTAAACAGTCTCAACTTTCTCAGCCTGTCTTTTTACATCTCTAGTGAACCCTTGCAAGCAAAATATGAGCTTCTGAACCCTATTGTCTGAGCATTATTAGATATCTTGCATAATGAAAATATACCAGGTACCAAGTAATAAGTATGCTGTTACCAGTCAATGTGTAATATAAGTGATTCTCATGTGTGATCTCAAGTGATTCTCATCACTTCTAGGGATGCTTTCAGATTTGTATTAGGTGATTTTTTTTCCCACTGAAATTAGTTGGAAAATGTTTTCATAGGTGCCAGTAATAATTTTCATTCATGAGGGTCTTTTTTAGGGACAATTCAGCATTTCTTGCTTAAATGTTGTAGTACTTTGAGTGGATAATGAATGGCATGTAAGTGAGAGAATAAAAAAGTGCCTAGGCTTCATCTTTATGTTTGTCTTCACTTGAAACTGAAAATAATGTGTAGGCTTCTAACTTTTCCATAGTGCTCCTTGACTTCTGGTGTGAAGGTTAGTGATCATATTGCGGTGGAAGCATAAAAAGATGATCCTCCCAGTACTGGGCTCTCAATTCCATGTTGAATATTGCAGCAAAAGATCTCAGAATCATTGTCACTTCTTGGAGGCACAGGCTAACCTTTGGCAAGTCACAGACTTAGTCGGCCATGTGACAAGAATGCTTGGATAAATGACTATCTCTGTCTGGATTTGAGATGGTATCTGAAATGAGAACACTCTCCTGACCCCTCTACTGCAAATCTCTTTTAGCCTGTCTTTATGGTACTCCACAAAACTCAGATGTTCCTCTTCTATCCTGCCAAATTTCCAGCTGGTGTAAGCTCCAAACACTTGTTGTCAGAGCAAACATTCAGCTCAATTATGACATATAGTTGGATTAAATTAATTGCAATATTAATGTATTTAAAGCATTTATGCTATGGTGGATGCATGTTAAATTAAACTAAATTTCTGCTGAATGTCTTGAAGGGTTTCAGTTACCTTTTGTTAAACTGAAAAACAAAAAACCCTTTAGTTGAGCTTTCAAATGTTAATTCAACAAGGGACAAGTAAGTTTTTGATGTGGGGATTTGTTGCATCTGAGAAAAAATAGTGAAACTTTCAATTTCCTGCTCTCTATTGCTTAGAGAATATTAAGCCTAATTTGAATTGGTAGGGGAAAAGGTAGAATCATGATGGTGATGATGATGTAGGGAAGATTACAGCTTTTCTGTGAACAGGCACGCTAGTGAAAATGAGGTATTTCCTGATGTCTTTTGGGCTGTCATTATATTTTAATAGCTGAACAATGCAGAATGGACTGCAGAGTAATGAGCTGGGATAAAATATGTGATTTCCCCCTCTTTGCTTCATGGGCTTTCCTTGTCTTTATGCATATGCAAGGAGGAGTGGAAAGGGAAATTGCAGCAGGAAGAAAAATCTTCTTTTTCTTACGGCCAATGGAGGAAACTGAACCTGCAGACTCTACTTTCAGTCATGCTTTTTGGCCCTGGGTTCATTGTTCACCCTTTCCATGCTGCTTTTCCTCCCACAAAATGCAAGTGATGACTCTTGCCTTTTGGGTGCAGAAAGCATCCCTGCTGCTACCCTCTGGCCAGCAGAGAGGAAGAGCCTTCTTGCTGGGATGTGGGACACACAGGCAAGCAGGAGCTCTACCCAGCAACAAACAGTGGTGTGTGCTTAAAAGAGAGAAAAAAACCACCTGCCTTCTTCTAACCAGCTCTGATTTAATTGTCTTCTATCAGAACATCCTGCTCAGCAGCTGAGCCCTCTCCTGAGAGCGCTTTCCACACCCCCTCTCCTTCCTGTAAGGAGAACACTGTCTTTACAGATGGCAATTGTTTGCTTTGTGGTTACTGATGTATGGAGCAATTTAGAGAAGGGAGGTGGAAAAGTCCCCAACCTTTCCTTTTTTAGGTTTAGTAGGAGTAATCACTGTGTCAATTCATCTTGTGTGTTCAGGAAAGGCGTAGCAACCTCTGCAGGGAGGCAATGAGATGTGAGCTCCCATCACACAGGACCATATATTTGGGTAGAGGTCAGAGACTGGTGCAGAGAACAAGCTCTTCTTGCCTCATCAGGGCAGCAGCTTGCAAGGTGCAAGCAGTAGAGCTGGGGTAGGGGAGCTGCAGTGGGTCCCTGTGTTCTTAGGAGCCCCAGGCAGGCAAGGGAGGGTGGGATTCACCCCTGAGCATCCAGGTATTGGGAAAGAATCTGGGCACACAGAGGAACTTGGGAATAATGTAAGCTTACAGACATGAGACTAGGGCTGGTCTCAGAGGCTCGCCTTCTCAGCCTCTTCCCCAGCAGGGAGGAATTCCTTTCCATGACCCTCCCTGAGATAGAAACAGCCCTTCTCCTGGTTGTGTTGGGCCTACTGCCATCAAGGATAATGGATTTGATTAGGTTTCTTAGGATGAGAAAGGGCAGGATAACTCAGGTGGTGGTTTGTAGGTTTCCAAACTTTAACCAAAATATCTGTTCCATGACAAATGATGCTATAAAGCATTGCGTCAAAGCTCATATTGGTGTCTGCTTATTGATCCATCTTTTGATTTGGCATTAAGGTGTTGCAGCTGCATGGCTGGCCTGGTGTTACTGTCAGAACAGCATTGAGCATCCCATAGGCTCAGTGCTAGAAGAGGTCAGAAGAGGATCAGCAAGCTGTGTTAGACTGGGTTGCTTTTTATTCTCTCTTCTCATCCCTCCTGGGCATAAACTTCCAGCACTGGAAGGGGATGGGGACTACATCTCTCTGTGCTGAAGTCTTCCTTTGCCGAGTTTTGGGAATGTGATTAACAGGAAAGCACTGAACTGCCAGGGAGTGTTTGTGTGATGACACAGTTAATAACGTACTACAAATTTTATAGATGCTAAAGTTCAGGATGGTCTACACTGTGCACTGGAACAGGATTGACTGGGGTGGAAACTGGGGGAGTGGAGATGTTGTCAGCAACATTGGGCTCCCTCTGAGGACCACACAGAAATGATGCATCTTCCGGCAGATGTAGCTGGAGGTCCTCGCTCTTGCCAGTGGCTGCAGCCACTTCTCTGCAGCAAGGAGGAGTAGGCAGGATGGAGTGATCCCAGGGGCTGGAGCTGGCTTCCGGATCACCCACCGCTTGCATCAACTGGCTGCATAGATGTTGTTTGGTGAATAAGTGAGGAACCAGCAACAGGAATGCTGTAATAAATAGTGAATGTAGCCTAGATGTTGCCTTGGGATCTGCAGCTGAAAGCAAAGGTGCATCGCTGGAGAGGAATCTGGGGAAGATAACCACAATAATCCCATGGGGTCCCATCACTTAAAGGTAAATGCAAGGAAAAGGAGGAACCAACCCTTAAGGTGAGGGTCTTCCACAGCTTTGCTGCAGGCCATGGAGCCCTGCCACTGACATAGCAGCTAAAAGTCTCCACGGTTCCGACCTGCAGTCTGAGGAGGAGGAAGGTCCCAGTACCCCAGAGTTGATGTAGCATGGGGTTTGCCATGGGGTGAATGGGGCTGCATCTCCCCTGTCCTCATCCCACCTACCCTTCCCAGACGGACTGGAGGTTGAGCTCACAGGGCTTGGCCCTCTTCCTATCAGCCAGCAGGATCTATGAGTATATTCCTGAAGGGAGCAGGCAGTGAGGGGGAGTTTGGATGGTTTGGGAAGGTTTCTGGCTTTTTCTTTTTTCATTTTTTCTTTTTGTTTGTTTGTTTGGGGGAATTGTTTATTTGTTTGGTCTTAATGTTTTTTCTGTTTCCAACTGGATCCTTGCCTGAATCCAGGCAGGGAATGGGGGGGATGAGGGGGGGGGGTGTGGTGTGTGTGGAATCAAAGGATGTTTGTGCTCCTCTCTTGCTGTGAAATGCAAAAGTGTGCAAGCTCTGCAAGTCTAGCAGAAGCTTTTAGTTTTATTTTTTTTAAAAGCCCCTGAATTGCCATTTTATTTCTTTAGAAATATGTAGCTATTTGCTGCTGTAACAAAGTGTAGCCTGATTAGATATATAGATATTTTTCAGTATGGAAAAAGGCTGGCTTCTGGAAGTGCTTTAAAACAGATAAAGACACTAAATTATGTGGGTCTTTTCCTCTCCGAATTCATTACAGCATTTTCCTTTTTCATTTCTTCCAGTGTCCAACACTGTAAGCGAAGTCTCCTATCCTGAATTGCATGTCTCAAACTCAGCTGGTTATCTCTGAGTCTTTGAAGATGAAATCTGTGGGATTCTGCACATGCCTTAGTACAGAATGCCTACTTTGTTGATAAAGTTTTCTGCACTAAATGAGCCTACTCAAAATCCTTGTTTGGGGGTCGTTTTGTCCCTCATGTTGTCTGGTATCACATGGCTACATGCTTCAAAGGTGTCTGTAGCAGAAGTAAATACATGTGCAATATCAGTATTGCTGTAATGAGCTTTAGGGTTCATTATGGGAAAATAAGAGCTGGATTTTGTCCTCTGATGCATTATTTTGTTTATCTTGGCTTTAAAATGCAGTGGTGAAGAAAATGTAAACCATGTAAATCTGGTGTAATGTTTTACCCATTCATTTATCTATTAAGAAGCTCTTCCCTGTGAGGGTGCTGAGGTGCTAGCACAGGCTGCCCAGAGAAGCTGTGGCTGCCCCATCCCTGGCAGCATTCAAGGCCAGCTTGGATACAGGGGCTTGGAGCAAGCTGCTCCAGTGGAAGGGGTCGCTGCCTGTGGCAGGGGTTGGAATGGAGGAGCTTCCAACCCAAACCATTAAGTCTATGAATTTGCATCCCATCATGATTATAAGGTGAGAGGAACATTAATTCACCAAGTGATCAGTGTGCAAGTCACTTGGCCTCCTCCTGCTCTAACACTGCCTCTAAACTGGAGACAACTGTGATCTTTACTCAAAGGTCCTGGCTGGAACTGGAAAACTAGGAGTTTCAACACGGCTTACAAATCAAAGCAAACTGGTAGGGAATAGATTAATGTGCAGTGAGTGATGGAAAGCATTGCTGCAGTTCAAGAAACACCAACATGTCCTGTTTTGGGCTGTACTTGTGGGATGCTGAGAAGCAGATGCTGCAAAGATGTGACTCTGCTTAATCCCTTGGAAAAGCATTCACATTTTTGCGATTTCATAAGCCTTGTTTCTCTGCTACCCCTGACAAGAAGGGCTATTGGAAGTGATAACTGTCATATATCTTGCTAACGGATATTGTGTCTGAAGGCGGTGACTCTGAGTTAAGATGTTTTTAAACAAGTTATTGTTTTCCCACAGTGGTTTTTTTGTCTTGCTGGTAGCTCAGAAGTTAGCTGGATTAGCAGCGTGTCAGATAAAATCTGGGTGGGTTGCACTAAGTCTAAGGGATTCTTGCTCTTTGGGAAAAGGTCTAGCTCGGATTAAATTGCTTACTTTTATTTCTAATGCAAAGGCACTTGTGGTCCAACCAAAACTGTGTAAACTTGTCACATTCTTTACCTCCCAGTGAAAGTGAACTTGTAAAGAATAGTGCTGTTTTCAATGGTGTTTTTTCTGAAACAGCACATCTTCCACCATAAGATACCACAAAAAGCTGTTGGTGTTTGCATGAAACATCCTGTTTGTAGTCACTGACTCTGATAGAAAATGGTTAAGAGGGAGCTGCTGACCTTCTCATGGACAGTGATTTACAGCCCACCTGGATGGGGAGGAAATGGGAAAGGTCTTTAGGGAGATGAGCATAGAACATGGGATAAGCAGTTTTAAGGGAGGAGCCCTACAAGCACCCAAGGCTGGAAGTGGGTTGCAGTTGAATTTATCTTCTCTTTTGATTTTGCTTATTAACCAGAACACTCCACCCCTTTTCCCCAGGACATATTGTTCTATGAGAGGATGAGAAAAGCATTTACTCCTTGCTATATCTAGTGCTTAAATGCCTGTTTTGCGTGTGGAGAAGTTGGGCTGAGACATGGGTCTTCTCTGTTTTTGAAAGGAATCTTGGAGATCCTTTGCCTAGGGATATGCTGTGGTCCACTGTCTGCTCTTGGAGTAATTAGTCACTGCATACCACTGAGCATCCCAATGACAGCATGTGTTTGCTTTGAGAGTCATGTTATATGTGAGTTATAGCTATAAGTTATAGCAGATGCTTTTATCCTTGTTGAATACTATTGCACTAAATACAACAAATAATTTGCCTTCAGAATGTCCCAAGGGTCCCACTAAAGCTCTTAATCATTGCCTGAGTCTTATTTTACCTCAATGCTAATATGACTTGCTGGTTTGGATAATTTCTGTTTTCTCTGGATTTATCTCCTCTGAAAAGATGGAGACTGTGTGCTTTAACTCCAACATTTCTGACTTAAAAATGAGGCAGAGTTGGGTTTTGAGGCTGGGGAGTGAGTATTCTGTTCCAAAACGTTTCTCAGGCATCTGAAGGGGATTTTTCTCAGGAAATGTTTGTTTTTTTTCAGGGGTGAAATTAGGTGACCTATATTTCATCTAAGGGAAGCATGATAGATAGGCCGGAACCCACATATAACTCTTGATCCTTTTTGGACTCTGACCGTTCCCAGAAGCAAGCGTGACTAATAGGTTTGCTGCAGGGCAAGCTGAATATTTTGTCAAAGTAAAAATAAAAAACAGAAGCCCAGACTTATGTGTGTGACATGAGTCATCTTCAGACTTCTGTAACTCTGTCCTGCTTTGTGGGATCAGACGGCAGCTCCCTGCTGAGCTCTGCTGCAAGGGGCACAATAGGGCATGGAAAGTCCTGCTTCAAAATAGCTCTGGGATGACTCAGCTTTGCTTGAGAACACTTTGATTCAGTGGTTGGGGTATCGGAATATATTATCAAGATATTGGCATGGAGAACAGAAGACTGGCCCACCTCTTTGTGACTTCAAGTGTTGGTTTTCGCAAATTGCTGCCTTGGGATTGCTGCCTTGTATAGCTACCGGCAACATATGTACCCTTCCACCTATTCAGGAGTTACTGGTGGTGATGGTAGCCACTGGAATGGCCAAAGTGAACAGGGATGACAAAAGTATGACGCTTTTACAGGTAATTGTGCAGTGGGTCAGTGAAGCTTTAGCTTTACTGGGTAATAACATGAATGTTAAGCAATGGGACAGGGCAGGGACACAAGTGCCTGCTTGATGTGATGCTCTCTGTGAGCAGTGGTGGCTCTCATCGAGACAATGAAGAGGCACCTCTGAGACTTTTAGGTACTTTTCAGTAGTGCCGAGACTGAAAACACTGTTAGGTAGCTGATCAGAGCTGGTAGGTAGCATGACATGTGATTCTAGAAGCCCTCAGCACTGGGAAACACTGCCAGGTAACTGAACAGAGCTGGCAGGCAACAGCACACCAAGTTCTAGAACCCCTCAGAACTGGTAAACGTTCAGACTGTGCTGCTTTTAGCTTGAGAAGGGATTTCTCACAAACAGAACAAACATGGGTCTAAATGGAGCGTGACCCATTCTGAGTTGGTGCTTTGAAGGAGCTGAAGTCATTCACACTTGCAGGTAGGAACCATGTGAAAAGCCAAAGGACGGAAAGTGTCATATGATTCCCACCAAAAACCAGGCAGAAGTTGATGCCTTGGACTGTGTTATGTTTGAGTCATTGAGTTCGGCTCCAAGAGAAATTACTTGGACTTGCAATCGATGCAAACCAAAACTGGATGAAGGTACAAGGCAAACGCTGAAAATCGGTGAATGAGCCAAGCTATGAAAAGGGTGGGCTGAATTTCCTCTATGGGGCAACTTTCCTCCATCAGGGACTTGGGACAGTGACCAGGACGACACTGATCTGTTGTGACACAATTGAAGTGTATTTAGCGAATACAATTAATATTTTATTCTTTTAAGCAAAACCAGAATAAGATCCTTCCAACTACTCTGCTTGTGAAATGAGTCTCAAGGTAGATAAAAATGAAGCAGAAAAAATTTCAGTAGTTTTTGGTTGTGTAACACTAAATGTAACACTTATTTCTTGCCAAAACCCCTGATAAGACCTCTATATGTTTTTCTTCTTAATTAAAACTATGAGTTTTATGCCCGTACAAAATATTTGTGCCATATTTTTCTTTTATGGAATATTATGTCATTTCAGAATTTGTTCCTTGTTCAGACACTGAATTCCTAGTGGGAGGGAAGTAAATCTTCTAAAGTGCATTCTCCAGTCAGCCCCTTCAATACTGCTTTGAGATATTAAGAGACCCAAAGCCTGATCATAAATATTTCTGGGTTTCTAAATGCTATGAGGATCCTGGATGCCTGTGCTGGATTAGTTGCTTATATTAATAGTTGCAAGAGAAACATAAATTCAACCTCTGATGCACATACACAAATGAAAGAGCTCCATATCTTTAAAAATGTTTTTCTCTGCAATAAAAGTAGCAGGATTATTTATAGGGAGTTGTTCAAGTTTCTTGTACTTTAAAGCAGGGCTACTGAGGTTTTGCTTTATTGATGCCTGCTGCGTCATTTCACCTAGATCTGTGTACTAACATGAGCTGGCAGGGGCTGCTTACAGCTTTCTTGGTGGCACATCCATTCCCTCTCCAGGAAATGAGAACAACAGGAAATGTGGAAATGGGTAGTACTTTGTGTGGACAACACTTAGACACTGGCTAGGTCTGGAGTGGAGTCTTCCACCAGAGCAGGGACACAAGGCAGAATGAACATAATACCCTCATGCAGAAAGCCCGATGGCAGCTTATGTGATGAATGGGATCTTCTTGGCATGCTTCCCAAGTTTGAGAAAAGATTGAAAAACTACTGGGCATCGGTGAGAAATTAGTGTTTCTTTGGAAATTGTAGGGAGGAAAAGGAGGTATAGGAAGAGGGTGCTTTTGAAGGCTGAAAAGCTGCTTTCTGGATTGTTCATTGTGTCTGCTTCAGAAAACTTTTGAATACACTTTTGAATTATCTGAAACACCTGTTTTGGACAGTGATCCTGCCTAGCCTCTAACACTGATTTGGTTGGGGATTTACTGGAAGGAAGGCAGTAAGTCTCTCTTCAGTGACTGCTGACCATGTCAGTGTGCTGTATGTCTTGCCATACAGTGGTGAAGAGATCAGCCCAGTTTTGCCTTTCCCATCAATTTTTTTAACACCTATTTCCTATTGCCTTTTCTGCATGCCCAGTTTGGGAAAAATGTTGGGAAATGCCTTTCCAGGGCATGGCAGCCATGGACTGCTCCTCCTTAGTTAATAGAGCTGAGCCCTGAGTTTGAAGAGAAACACAATGTCATGGATTTAATGTGAGGCCTTTAGTGACTTTCTTGGCTTTGCCTGTGGTTGAGCCAATTTCAAATTAAAGGGAGCTTTGAGACTGTGTCTTGGGGACTTTAAGGCAATTACTGTCTGGTTAAAGATCATGCATCCCTTAGCGTGAAATTACCCACATCGCCAGGGAGGGAAGGCAGAAAGCACTATGAGTTTGTGAATGTATATCTTGTAGATTCATAGAAAAAATATTATATTGAAGAGGGGCTTGTGTGTTAGTTCTCACTACAGCCTGTACTTTGGAACCCTGTGGGGCTTGTGTGTTAGCTCTCACTTGCAGCCTTGTGGAGCTCTCCCTGAACCGTGGATTTATTGCATTAACAGAATCTACTTTACGAAGAGATCCTGCTGGAAGCTGCACATTGATAGAAGGTCAGAAGTGTGGTGGTGTCACATAGGTCTAAATTATAACATGCTGCAAAATGTTCTAATAACTAAACTGGGCACTTATGTGCATTAATTCCAGCCAATTTGCTGAGAAGTTATGTCATGTGTAGAGCTGGCACAGTGGGAAGTCTCCTGACTTGCAATCATAAACCACTTTTAGCCTTTCCGTATTTGCTACACATAGTAGGAGGAAAATCCATTGTGTAACATCCACATCCTTGTTTCAGGGCTGGAGTACAAAAGGTTCTTGGTTTCCCTCCCAGGAAAGGTGAACTCAGAGGTGAGTGCATTTTGCACATTGTCTGCAGGGCACTTTTGAGCATGACCTCAGGTATGCTGCTGTCAGGGGTCTCAAATCCTGCAGCAGATGAGCTGCTCTGGCTCTCCACACGCTCCCTTTCTGGCCCCCGCTGCCCTTTCTGCACGAGCTTTTTCCAAGGGAAAACTCATAAAACACTCACTCTTTCTTCCCTGTTACTTTGGTCTTCTCTCTCCTGGCTCTTTCCCCAGAACACACGTTATTCTGCTTCATTGTAAATGCTCTGTTTGCTGCCCTTAAGCCCCTGCTGAGTTTCCATGTGGTCTCTCACCCTTTCTGCACTTCCAAGCTCACTGAAGGTGCTGGGTTCCTCTCCACTGGTTCCTTTTCTAGACTCTACCTTGTTTGGCTACCCTTGCATGCAGTCATAAACTGTGTTTAATTGGGGATCTGTCCCTGGCCTCCAGATCTCTGCTGTGGCCATGCTTCAATTCTGACAATTTCACCCTTCATTAATGTCTTTGTCACCATTCTCTGACTGTTATTGCTCCTCCAACCTTTCTCAAGGCTCCTTTTTTTCTTTGGAGATTTTCTTTATTCCCTTCTGGCCATTTTTAGCCTTTCCTCATGCTGCTTCTCAAGTTGGGACAAAATTTCTGCAAGTATCTTTGAAGCCATTTCATCTTCCTCATTCAGATTGCTAGACTGCATCCAGATTTAGGACAGTGTTAAGCAAACTGCCCAGTACTGTTTCATAGCTGCTTTTAGTCCTTTGAGTCCTATATTGTCTCTGTATTTAATTAGTAAACTTCCAAGGACAGGAAGCGTCCCTCTATGCCTGTAAAGAGCAGCGCACAACTCCTTCAGCTTCCTGGTTCTTTTAATACAGAAGGTTAGTCAACCCTGTGTGGAAGGTGTAGCTGCAACTCACAGCCATGGGCACAAGTTCACATGAAAACTCCTCAGATGTAGCTTGGGAATTGCTTAGCTTGATCATCATTGAGGGTGAAAGATGTGTTAGAAACATGAGATTGTGCCACTGCAAATGCACTGTGATGTCCCTTTATTTGGCTTTTCAGAACTGATCTGCTGTGAGCAAACTAAGCGAACCTTTGCTTCTGGGCTCTGCTGTGGCTGCCCTAAACCTTAGAGCAAATTGCATATATACATGTGTGTAATAGGATGATTAAACTGAAGAGTGTCCAGATTGTGATTGGTAAAAAGTTGTCAACATGATGCCTTCACAATAATTACCTTGTGTTCACCAAGCAGAGCTCATGCAGACACAAGTGCTGATGGAAGAGGATTAGAGTTTGCTTTTTGGTTATGGTTTTCAGGTATAACCTGGCTGCTTCGTTTCAGCCCCTGTTCTGCAAACTGAAATGTTTAGCAGGGCTAATGGGATAAATTCCTTAATTGCAAACCTAATGATTTCAAAACTATAAAGCTTTCTTGTTATGGAGCATTAAAAAGGGTTGATGGACAAGTTGTCAGTGAATGCTTGTGTTGGATGGGAGTCTGCCGCTTTGATTACACAGAGCTCACAGAAATTTCAGCCTCTCACGCTTGCGAAGTTTGGGTGGGTTTTACGGATTAGCTGGAGATGTTGACTTCGGATCCAAACTTGAACATGCCCACATGACAAAAAGCTGTCAGGTTTCCAAATCTTTGGCCTGTCTCAGCTGCATCTGAAGAATAGTCCCCACAAAGTTACCCACTTGGTGCATTGGACTGTTTGCTATGTAAGAATGTTTCTGTTATAAAATTGGTCTTGATGTGTGTATGTGCTGTTCGAAAATTGAGAGAGATTAACCCTGGATAGACCTATGGAACTGACTCCAGGCCTCCTGAGTCCTAGTCCAGATCCTTAGCTCTGTGACTGATTTTCTTCAGATGTTAAACCTCCAATATGTTGGCTTAGATGCCTGTAGCAGAAAGACCTAGATGTTAAAAGTACTTCCAGTTTTGGAGGTGTTGGAAGGTGGAGTTTCTTCTCTTCCTGTAAGAGGAAAATTGAACAAGTCTGAAGCATAAATTGAGTTATTTGGTTTGGATTTCATATCCATTTTAAGTATATTTGGATCTGATCCTCCGGTTTAGACCCATCTCCCTTGGAAACATTAATGCACTTTGGTGATAGCCTGGAGACATGCAGTGTTCGGGAGATGGGCCAGGCAAACCTCTGGAGGACCACCACGAAGTGAGCTTTGGGTATCTGTCTCTGCAAACCTCCTTAGAAAGGCCTGAGCATCTCTAATTTCAACAACCCCTATTGTCAGAATGTCAGGCAATGGGTTTCCAATGAGATAGATTGGTAAATGTTTAAGTCAGAGTCGAAATTGAGACAACTTGGCTTCTGCTTGGTGCTTTTATATGAAGCAGGCTAACACAGGATTCCTTGCAGATAGTCTTGCTCCATCTCCCACTGCCTGAAAAACCACATTAACACACACTGAAGAAACAACTTCTGAAAACCTTGATGTTCTGTGGCTGTATTTACACTGCGGAGAGCTGGGTCTCTGCCAGAAGCTTATGCAAACATCCAGTATCTTGGTTCAAACAGACAGGAACATGACAAAGCCCTAAAAGTGGTGAGTTTTTGGTTTTGTTTTTTTGTTGTTGTTGTTGCTCTTGATTGGGTTTTTTTAATGGCAAAATTCCCAACAACAGCAGTCCTCGTGGTGTTTTTTTCTGACAACCGGAGCATTGCCAGACTTGCCAGTTCAGGTTACATCCACAGGCCTAGAAGAGTTTTAATTGCTTTTGAAAGGCTGTTGACTATGGAAGAGATTTCAATACCACCTTCTTTTTTTTCCCCTTCCCTGTTTAGCACAATAACTTGTACTCAGTTCTGTTTGCTGGATGCATATTTATCTCTGGATAGAACTGTTTCCCATGAGTATCTTCATGATTTTATGGAGCCAAGGTACCTATGGGATTTGGATTTGCTAGTTTACTAATAACTGGGCATCCAAATGCTCAAGGCAACAGTTGAAAGGAAAACTGTGCAACGTTAAAAATGGGAAAATCAGATTGTAGATGGAAACTAATTTGGCCTGCCACACCCACTTGGATAGCAGATTTCCTTCGCTGAGTTCTCAGTTGTTTTTTTTTATTGTGTTATCTAACACAAAAATGGTATGCGCTAGATTAACAGATGTAGCTGGAGAGAGTTATGGGGCAGCCTGGCTTCATGCTTTGGGCATGAAGCTGAGCTTGTGGAGCAATGCTTTGTTGCATGGTGGCTGTTGTGCAGTATGCAGAGATGCTGGAGTGGATGTTAAAAGCCCAGTTAGATGTTTTATCCTCTGTTCAGAGGTAGCTTATATCTATCTTCCCATCAGGGCACTGCAGAGTATGAACATACCATACTCCTCTTTGCGGTACCCTGGAAACAAGAGTCGTTGACAAGCTTGGAAAACATCTTGAGAGCTTGGGTGGATGGTAGAGCTTATATTTAAGGACAGAAGACCAGGGCAGTTCTTCCCACACTAGCTGAAAGCATCTGTTTTCAAGCAAAATTTAGAGGTTCCCTCTTAGCCCCATGTTTATCAGAGTATAACGTTCTGATCATCAGCTCGACAAATGCATCAGGACTCTTGTGATGGCTCACAGATTTCCAACTCATGAGTCAGTTAATGGAGAGCAAACACTTTTGCACTGACACACCACTGCCACAGATTGGCCACTTGTGTGCGTGCCTGGACGGGTGAGCGGGGAGGGTCAGCTGCGGTTTCTGCTTGGTTTCTCATGATTTTTGACGTAATTTCTCATTTTTGTGGTGGTTTTGAGGCTCCGGTGGGGAGTTATTAAAGCATGAAAGCATTGCAACTGGCTTTAGAAGTCTTTTTAGCACATGCCGAATCCCCCACACCAAGACTTCTGGGACTCTGGGGATGGTGCTGTGAGCATTTGGCACTTCCCCGTGGACTGCAAGCATCACAGATCTGTTCTTGGCCATATCTGCCAAGGATGTATGATGGGATAAGAAAAGGCTGAGAGAAGCCTATGCAGAGCTCTCCCACCTACAACAAGTAAAGCATGAAAATAAAAACCTAAACATAAACTGCCTAACTACATATCCACATAATGCAGGAATGCTCTGATTTTAAGCATCAGGTTTATAGAGGTTTGTAGTTACTTCACTATACCTGAGAAAGACAATGCTGGATGGGTTTCCCAGCCTTGGGAAAAAAGATGAGGGAAGCGACTGGTAAACTATTTGTCTTTCATTGAAAACAGCTGTGCTGTTTTGTGATTTGTTTTATTTTTCTTGTGATGGTGTTGCTAGTAGTTGTGATGGGGAAAATACAAATTTAGCTCAAAATGAAAACCACCATTATTTCCTGAGTGCATGGACCTGACAACTTGCAAAAAAGTAAGATTCAGCTGGTTGTATGGCAGAGATCTTTGCCCTCTGATGTGTACACATGTCCAAAGGAGAGCTTGAAGGCTAAGATCTCTCCTTTATCTGGGCACTTTTTCTCTCTACTCATCCACTTTTCTGTTGAGCTTGTGTCTGTGGTTAGTGGCTGGAGTATTCAACTAGGGCATTGGCATCCTGCCTGTAATTTTTCGGTCCTTCTACCTGTATTTTTTTTTTTATAGTAGAGGTGGCTTAATTTAAGGTTGATCTGCTCTACATCCTTCAGGACCAATTTGCTTTCCAGCTATGACTTGAGCAGCAGTTAAAGCATCTCTACCCTTCTCTATCTCACCAGCAGTTGTGCCTAAGCATGTTGTTTTAATATTTTATGGTCCCCAAGGCAGAGATTTTTGCGGTTCAGGTAGTATGTTTTACATGCAGTAAAACACTATGCATTTATTTTATGATGTGGAAGTACTAATGAACAGGCATTGCTTCACCTGTGTGGATGATTGCCCATGGATAGCGGGTCTGGGTTGTGTGCAGTAACATACATCAGCACCTTGCAAATGCTGATAGGCAAATTTTGGTGTCATTTGCACACACTTTCACCAGTATTGAAACCTGGAAACATTTTCAATGCCACCGTAATAATGTGTGGATGTGCTATTCAGTTAGCAAATGCCATTTCACGTATAGCTGCTTTGCAAGAAGAATGTCAGGGAATCTCTGCAAAACACCATGAGGGCTTTGCTATTTGTGCTCATAACTTCATTTTTAATTTATATGTTTAGATTTTTGAAGTAGTACAGCTCAACAACAGATGCAGATAGGATGCCCCATAGGATGCCAAAGACCACGTGGACACCTAAGAATAGGAATCTCCTAAGTATCTTTCCAGATCCTACATGGTTTCTGGTGTAAAGCCCAGTGTCATCATTGGATACATTCCCAGTAACTCATTATGCTTTGGACTGTGCCTGCAGCACTGGTCCTGTTGTTGCAGAAATTGAATGGGTTTTCACTACTTGTGGCCTTGGGTCCAAGTGTCAGGTCCCCAGAAGTGTGGGTTGGCTTTGCGGAGCCCATCAGAACTTAGTTTTTTTAGACAGCCAGGTGCATGGAGGCATTTTCTGTTAGGAACTTGTCCATACAGGTCTTTTACACATGGAACCTGCTTTTCTTTCTTGGGCTGCTTTGTATTGGCCAAGCACTGGCCTCCTGGAGTACTCTTGAAGTGATTTACATGAGGTAAGGGACAGAACAATTACCATTATGGGCATTTTACATGGAAATGACACAATTTTAAGTCTGTAACTTGTTTTATGTATCTATCATACATGAGTATGATAGTGGGATCTATCATACATAAGTATGATAGTGGGATAAGTATCGGGCAATTAAAGGGAAAGGGGGGAAAAAAGAGAACTCCACGGTGAAATACGTGGTTGCTCTTTTGCCTCATTTGCATTCTCAGCCTAGTGATATACGCTGGATGAAATTTACTCCAGATCATGAGAGTGAATTAATAAATATGGGGGCTTGGACCTGGCTGAAAAGCTATTATTCTCTAATATGTTTCCCTAAAGGTGTTTCATGATTATGTGTTGTTGATCAATTGCTTTCCATGGGTAACATGCTCTTACTGTGACACTGATTTGTGGCATCAGCAATGCATAAGGCAGACTCAAAGGCAAATAGAGTGTTTGGTTTAGTATTTTCCTCATCCTATTCAGTTCAGAGTCTATTTTTTAACCTAAAGTATGTTGTTGCCCAGCCAGGGAGGCTAACCAACTTTTCTTTCTATGATCCTTTACTTGCCAAAGGTATTAATGTATATATATATACATACACACACACTCCTATGAGCAAGTTGCCAAACAAAATTGTCCTTAATGTGTGTCTGCTCCTGGGCAGCTCTGCCAAAGAGCAGTTCTGGAAGTTCCTCTCTGATTGAGGTTTCCTCCTAACTTTATCCTCAATCTGTGACAGAAGCATGAGAGTAAGAGCAAAAGCTGAGTCTTCCCAGATTTCTGCACAGACACAACTCACTTCTCCACCTCTCATCTTGAGGCATGAAGTGGCAGAGAGCTGCAAATGAGATCAGTTTTCACCTACATGTGCACTCATGTTCAGTCTTCCAGCACTGCTTAATTTTCCAGCATTCTCAATGCCTCTGTGCTGAGCCCTCTCCAGCACATATTAGCGGCCAGTGTCTTAAAGCAGCCCTCCAGACCACATGGATCCAGGAATGAGTGTTTGGATATGGACAAGTTTGCCTCGGGCGGGTGAGTTGCTGCCCCTCTGAGTCAGTTCCCCCAACAGCCCCGAGCATGACTTCATTGCTGTAGGTTTAGACTAACCGAGTGCTGAAACTTTCCCAGGAGCAAAGATTAATGACAGTGGAAGTCAAAAGAGTGGGAGTTGCATGTTTATGGTGAGTCAAGTGAAACGAAGAGCTGGACAAGAGGTGCACGTATTGGGATGTATGTGTTAGCTTATGTCATTGTGTTAACAAAGTGTATTGGAAAGAAATGTATTGGTATGCAGTCAAGATGTGCTAAATCCCTGGAAACTCCAAGGAGGATTTAGTAGCCCATATCCAGTGATGCTGAATGAAACTTTGCATCTGCCTTTCTGTCCATTATCCTAAGTTTCAGATCTGTGGTTTAAATGCTGGGTAATCTGAACAGCGCGTGGCTTTTTCGTGCAGGCTTCAATATATGTAAGTGTCCCTATGGAAGGAATTCTAAGAACCAACAGTAACATAATCCACTCAGCAGCAGCCTGCTGAACTCCCTGAGCTTTTTGCTGATCGTTCCAACTTCCTTTGCCGGTCAGCTCTTCCCTTTGCCTGCAGACAATTAATGATGGCTTTGGAAGGCTGTTTAATTGCATTGCAGGGCTGGCTTCCGCTGCTTGGCTGCTGTAAGGAGGCCGTGGTGCCTCCTTATGTTCTGCTTGGCTATTTCTTCTGGAAACACCTTGAGGCAAGCACAACTCCAGCTCTGATGCATTTTACAGCTAGAATTTCCAAACCCCAGGCTGTAAAATCCCCAAACTCTGCACCTGCTCTCTGGTCTGGAAAAGTCCTTTATTGGCTCAAATATTCAAGGGAAGGTGGTAACCTAACAGCAAAAACTGATGGAAGAAAAGACAGAGGGTTTCTGTGCAGTTATTGCATGAGATCTGAGAGTTTCTCCACATTGTGAAGAGTCTGACCAGCCCTGTTTATCACCCTAGCTCAAGAGTCAGGGATTGAGCTAGGCCTGAGATACTAGTGGTTTCTTAACAGCACCTGCCAGATGATAGGGCAGGAACCTGACATTGCCACTGTCCTCGCTTTGTGGACAGCTTCAAGACTGTGGCATTTCTGTCCCAAGACCCTGTACTGGCCCCTAAGGCAGAAAAGCAATAACATTAAAAAAGTAATTAAGTTTTGGGAAACTGTTCTATGGAGAACTTTCTGTTTAGTGTCAGAAATGTAGATCTGGACTTGGAGGTCTGGTCTAAATGTGATACAATCAGAAACGTACCCAGAAAAAAATTACTTTAATTAATTTAAAGCCAACAAAGTTAACAATTTAAAACATGTTTAATTAAAAACCACTTTTTTAGTGCATACCAAACAAAACACAACAGCTGAAAGCAGTTCCACAGTGAGGATCCTGAGGGGAGATAACTGCAAAGGACAATGTGGGTGCTATGTATCCTCATGCATAGCATCAGCAGAAAGGATAAAGTGAAGCCAGATGTTGGCTGGGTTGGGCTGGCATGGATCCAGGTGTGAGCTTTTAACTTTCTGCCTACCTGGGGCTGTGCTGGAGTAGTTGCTGTGTTGTAGCTCAGGCTTTTGCACCAGTTTCAAAGCTGGTGTGACACCCCTGTGAGGGGATTTAAGGTTTGTGAC
>JBAFWW010007306.1:54004-64155 GCA_036873685.1 Agapornis canus
AAAGCCCTAATCCGGCTCTTGACTTCAGCCCACCCAACCAGCACCATCTCCAGAATCACCTGCTCTAGTGGTGGGCTGCTCTGCTAAAGGAGGGTTTGGGGTTTGACTCTTGGAAGCACAGCTCTTTCAAGCTCCAGGAGTTTTCTGTCTTTCATATTAGGACTCCTCATATTCTTGTTTTGCATATTTATATGTAATGGTTTTGAATCCCACTGACTGTTGGCCTCTATGAGATTCTGTGGCAGGGAGGTCTGTAGGTTTATTTTTCCTTTTATTTTTGGTTACATGTGTGGAGAAATACTTTGAATTCTCCCAGTCTTGGCCCCTGTGGAGTTTTCTTTGACATATCCCATTGCTCTCTTTACTAGCAAGCATCATCTGAAGCAAATCTGACTTTAATGGAAGTGTCATAGTAATGTAATCTATTTGGTGAGTATACATTTTTGTCTCTAAAATTGTCAGGGTAATTGATTAACAAGAATTTTGTGTAAGTCACTGTATATAAGTCACAGTTTGTAAGTAATTTGGAAATCACAGGGGCATTTTGTGGTGTAGAAAAGGTGCATAATCTGCCATATTTTCATATTTCTCTGAAACCTGGTTAAACAGTGGTAATGGCAGCAGAAGAAACACTTGCAGCAGCTGGTGTGCCACTGTCCTCAGCAATGTTCCAAGGGGATGTGATCTCATCTCTGATCCTGCCCAGGCTAGATAGGTTGGAGGTGCAGGCAGGGGCTTGTCCCTGATTGCCTGCTAGCGCAGTGCAGGGGACAGCAATGCTTCTGCTTCCCCAACTCCTGAACCTGTATCTGGCAGCTAAAAAATAATGCTAGTAATAAATGATAATCACAGTTTTCCCCATAGTAAGGGGGGGATAGACTGGCTATCCATAGGAATTTCTCTGTGTATTAATTCCCACCAGCATCAGCTTGATGCAGCTGTCGAAGGCCCCCCGTTTGTGATTGAGATGGATTAAGTGGGAGCGAGTCTTTCTTTGCTCCTAGCCAAAGGTGAAGGCAGTTGAGATTATGAGACTTTCCAAGAACCTCTTACTAAGATGTATTTTAGCCACACTTAATGGCTGCACTTACCTCCCATTTCCAGACATAAAGAGCGTGCAAGCAGCTCTCAATTTGACCTTTTAAACTGAATGTACTTAAACATACTGGGCCAAATTCCCCTTGCAGCTACAGTGCTGGAGATCCCTGCCAGCACCCCAGGGTGTCATGGAGCCTTCCCTAGCTGTAGAGCACGGCTGGGGTGCAGTGAGAGCTGACACATGCTGAGAGGTGGTCAGTAATGTTGCTAGTCCCTCCATGGGGGAAAGATAACAGTTAACGTCAGCAATCAGGCAGTGGTTCTGCTGGGAGGTTTATAGAATCATAGGTTTCTTTCAAAGATAGCAGATGCTTCAATGCTAAATGTGAAATTAATGGTTTTGCACGAGTTGTTAATTTTAAATGTGTTTTCATAAGCTCTGGTGTGCCGGCCATATGGGGATGCTGGTGGCTCTGATGCTTCTTGGCCTTTAATCCTCAGGATAAGAAGCAAACTGCCTGCACTGCTTGAAAACCTCTTGCCTGCCTCCAGATTTCTGTAACATGAAGTTTTCGGGTCAGGCTTTCCATGGGGTGGTGCACCGGAGCTCCCTTTTCTCCTGCATAGGTAGAGGTCTGCTTGTAGCATCCATCAGCCTCTGAAAAGGTCTGGAAAAGCTGGGCAGGTTGAAACCTTCCATGTCAAGCTTCCCTCCAGAATCTTCAACAACTTCAGCATCTTGCTTATCGGAGGGGCTTTTGTATTTTCTAGATATCCACAGGTGTATCTTGAAGTGAAAATCCTGGTCTAATCATTATCAAATGAAACTCTTTTATGGAAATGGCTGAATCCACATGCTGCTAAATAAGAATCTGTCCTTAAAAGCTTGTACATTTACAGGAAGAGAAGCTTTTGTTTTGATTATAGTTTACTGAGATGAGACCATTTTCAATTAGCTCAGTGGAAATTTTGGCTCATTTCATAACAAAATGGAGAATGGAGAGAATCAGGATTGTCTGATACACTTCTCTGATAGAGGCAGATTAGAGTTTCAAATATTGTCAGATTGCTGATTTTTCAAAAGAATTCTTAGTATTTGAAGATGTGGGTGTGCACCTACCATGACTTTTAATAAACATAATCATTGGGGTGAACAGTCCCAGAAAAATCCACTGGGATGGTTGCTAGGAGCTGCCCTACATCTTACTGTGCTAAAAGCCTTTGGAAGTCTGATCTGGTAAGGTTACCAGTTACTGTCCATCTCTTGCTTGATGGTGAGCTGATGCCCAGCTTTGCTCATGGCACACATGAGAGGTCTGAAGCTGCTTAAACCTCTTTGATGCTCATTCCATTTACTTCCCTTTCAAAAGGACTGATAGTGTGAGCACAGGCAGTTGTTGCAGAATAGCCTTGGGCTTGCTCCTGCAGTAACTCACTCTCCCTTAAATCCAAACACTCACTGGCACTGTGAATTTTGATTGCTTCGGGAGTTGCATCAAAGCTCCTGTGGCCCTTACAAGCTCTCCTGGGCTTTGGTTACCCCATGGCCTCACCATGGGCTGTCACTGGAAAGCTATCCCCAGCTCATATACCCTTTAGTTTGGCCAAAATATGCTCAATGCTGAGTTGAATCTAAGCTTGATGTTGCATTTCCTCCCTTCTTCGTTTTCAGTCCCTGACTGTGGAGCTTTTGTAATACCCTCCCTGAAAGCACAAACCTCCACAGAGCATGAGATGATTGGAGCCCTGGGAAGCTTTGGTTAAACCTGCATAGAGCGGTGGCGAAGCAGCGGCCAGAGCACAGCGGGTACCAGGACACCGACTGCCAGTTCCCAGCTATGAAAACACACCCTTTGCACGGTTCACACAACCAGCACAGATGCAGCATAAGCAGCTGCCAGGGAGAAAGGGAGGAGGATGCAGAAGACCATTTGGATGTGAGCACTTAAGAGTTGTGCATATCTTCCCAAAACAAAAATAGTAGCTTGAAATGCATTTAGAGTTGTTCTGGCAATAATAACCAATGGATGGGAAGCACATTAGGTTATTTTCCTGGTTTGGAGCAAGCAGATGTTACTGTGTCCACTGGAATCATGGCAATGAATGTAAAGCACAACTTCCCTGCTGCCCTGGCATGAATTTTGATCTCTCTCTAGTGTAAATTAGGACATACTCCATGGAGGGCAATGCTGTTACACCGTTGTAAGCCAGAATTGGCTTTGCTATTGCAAGTCCCAAGGGTGGTATTTTGATATCTAGAAAACTAATGGTTGAGATGGATCTGACCCAAAACCCTGGATTTGAACTCTTTGCAAGCTCAGATCCGGATGCAAACTTCACAGCTGCACCCTATTGTCTCTGAGCCCAATAAAACCCTCTTTCTGAACCACCCACAAGCTTAATGAAAATGTAAATTGAGATCAGATCATTATGATTCTGAGCCAGCACTGTGAAGCACGCACAGTGAATGGCCAGACTCTTCTGGTGCTCATGGTGATGTAAACTGTGAGCAGCTCCAAGGAAATCAGCTGGATTTCCCCAGTGTGGAGCCAGTTTATAGTGTGGACAGAATAAGACCCTAGGTATTTTTTTATTTTCTGTTTTATTTATCTACATTTTTTTTACACTTCTGTTTTGAGAAGCAAGTGAATCCAATGTCATTCTGACCTACTCCGAGAGGTCATCTTCTTCCAGCAGGAGCTTTGCCAGGAGCTAAGACTGGATTTGTTCTGATGACCAAACACATCGTTGGGGAATGTGATGTCAAATGTTGAATATTTTTTTCCAACTTCAGCCCTCTTAATTTGTTGGGAAAGCTGATGCTAGTGATGAAGAGTAGAAAAGTCTTGGGAAACCAGTGAGAGGGAGAAAAAAGGATAGAGAGGAGTTCTAAGCTTGGCCAGTGCAGTGTGGGGATCCCTGTTTAGGAACATTTTCTGTAACACAAATAGTAGCATTAGACTCCTGAGAACTTACCACTGGTGGCAGAACAGAAATCTTGTCTTCTGCCGTCTCCCAGTCCTCTCTTTACAGAGATGTGTACAAATGGTTTACCTCAGATGATTAAACTGGGTTAAATGAAAGATTTGTAGGGTTGGTCAAATAGAGAGTGGCTCTTGCTGCCTCAGGCATGAGCTGGCTGTATATGTATATGGCTGATTTTCCCATCTGGAACAGTAATATTTAGTCTAGATTCTTTGATAGACACAAGATCTAAACTTCAGGTATAAACTTTTTTAGCTCCTGTTTAATCATTAGTTTTTCTGACTCTAAGGATTTGGGGTGAGTATTTTCTCTTGTGTATCTTCTAGACAGTAGTTTCATAAACTTGTTGGATCTATGCATGTCAAAATCATCTTAGGGTGGCATGAGCTTAAAGTTCTGTTGCTTCTGAGCGCTTTAATTTTTGGATGTTATTCCTCGTGAAGGATCAAGACTAGTTCCTATTATTGCTGATGCCTATGTGTGTGATCTCTTGTGGTCTGCCTTCACATAGAACTAGTCTTTTCCAGGTATGGATGTGGATGTTTATTTTGCTAGGTCGTAAGTGAATATTGGGTGCTGGCTCCTCTCTTCTTGGGCTCTGCTGGAGCAGATGCAGTGCTGGGAACAGAGGAAGAGTCCTGATTTGCAGGGAGCTGGGGTGCCTGGTTTGGGGAACTTTAATTGGCGAGGTCATGGGTTTATTCTCTTATTAGAGTCCATTTGCTCTTTTCCCAGAAGATGAAAAGATTTTGCTGTCAGCACTATTAAAAGACCCATAACAAACCAAACCCAAGTGGGACTACAGTTCTGTCACTAGCATCTACTGGGGCTTGTTTCTGTGAAGCCACCACTATAAAAATCCCTCAATTCTTTCCACTATGAAAGCCCACAAAATGGGCTGGCAGAGAGGACAATACAGCAATACTAACTACCAGGTAAGGGGGACATGGGTTTTCAAAATGAATATCTCTGCTTACATGGATCATTTAACCTGTTTATGTGCCTGTTATGGGTGCCTGGCAAAATTCCCATCTCCCACTCCCTTTTTTTTCCTCCTAAGAACAAAATTTAGCACCAAGAAATCAATTTGATCAAACTTCTTCTTAAAAACATTTCCACGTAACAGCTTGGGAGCATTCAGCGAGGATCCAATTCATTAGCATGGTTGAAGTGATGGAGATTTGCTTTGAGCTCAAATAGTGGAGCACTTTGTTTTTGGAGTCTGCATAGATTTGGGCAAACTTTTTTGAGGATAAACAGTTATTTGCTGAGAAATGCAATTTTGGGGTTGACTGAAACTGTTTACTGAATTGGCACTAGTAGCTAATCTCTTTGTAAAGGGCAGCTATGTTTTGCTTCAACATTTTTAGAACTAGATATTCATATCCTTCCATTTTGGAGCAGCATTTTATTTCATAACTTGCCTGCATTGTAATCCTTTTTCGTAAAAGGGAAAGATTATCTAGACTACTAAACCAGAGCAAAGGGATTGGTCGTGTGTTTTCATTGACCTGAACTCAAAGGACTATTTTTGGTTTTCCTTTGCTGAGGAGGGCAAATAAATCAAAAGCTTTTCACTCCTTGTGAAAATATAACTTTTTTTAATTCCTTGAACAAACCAGTGAATGTCATAGTTGTATTTGCCTGATTTTTTGTGTTGCTGTTCCAATATCCATGTGGTGGGTGCTTTCTCAACCATAGATTCTCCTCATGAGAATGAACTAGTATTTAACTAATGCTTTGATCTTGGGAAGTGGCAATTCCCAGATGCTCATTCCCTTGTGCCTGTTCTCTGCAGTTGCCTCTGGACAAGACCCCATCCTAGTCTAGATGAGGTTCACGGTCACTTTGCTCTTGACTTGAGTGCACATAAGTTAGATGCTCTTAAAATGCAAGAAGGTCAGATTCTGATCTCAATTAGCTGTCATGTAAGCCAGCAGTGAGTATATTAAGGTCAGAATGTGCTTCTGTGAGCCTTACAAATCCTTGCACTTTAGGACAGTAGTTAAAGCTGTTCGAATGTGTTCACAGCATTTACTTATTTTCCCAGCTAAAGTATTTCCTGAGGTCAAAGAGGATCCCTTTAGAGTTTTAGGCAGTGTGGTTTGGATGCAAGTTTTCTTGCTCCATGGCACTGATCCTGACTGTATGTGCTGGTCTGGATTGAAAGCCTAAGGCTCATCTATGGTCTCGCCAGTGCTAGGGAAAACTGTTAAAGGAAGGTTTCATAATTTTGGTGGGTTGCTGCATTGTTGATTAATGTTACTATCCAATACTTGAGAAAATCTTTGAAAAAAGAGTACAATCAGATAAATGGCAGTGTAGTTCACTAGCATCTGAATTGCAGAGCATCCACTGCAGAAATCTGCCTCCAAGCATCCACCACATATGTTGTCCCACAGCCTCGGCAGCTCCAGGCACCATGTGTTATTCCATCTGCCCATGGTAAACAGAATGGCACATTGGGTTTGGCTTTGAAATACAACTTCTCTTGAAAGAGATCAAATACCAGTGACACTGCTCTGTGTGACTCTGTGTGACCACACTTGTTTTTCCATGTCTCAAGCAGCAGGGCAAGAAAACCAGAGCCAGGCATTGGAGAGTGAAGCAGGTGATGTTGAAGCTGAGGCTAAAAGAGGCAAGATACAAGTACTGTCTACTTGATAAAGTAAAAAGAGAATGACATTAAAACTGATATTCAGCCCTGTGGAGGTTACCCTGCTAAATACTCCTGAGAACCACCTACCCCCTCGAATATCACATACCAGCATCTCAGGATTTTTCTTGCAATCCCAAGTCTATTCTTGCAGCTCTACCAGTACACAGCAAACTATAGGGCCGTGGAGGGAACATAGGGTGGCCCACGTGTTAACTTACAAGCAGAGGTTGATAGCTCTGGAAAAACAGCAGAGCTGCACAGTTGGCTTCGTGTTTTGGGTTTGTCTATTTGCTCCTGTTGCTTGAACAAGTTTCTGCAGGGAGGAGGGAGTGACGCAGCCCAAGTGGGTGCCAGTAACAATCTGAACTGTGCTGCTGGCCTAACCCCAACAGGACACGGGCAAACCCATCCTGCCTGGAGCATGTGGGTGCAAGGTGCAGTGGGACATACAAAGCTCCGTCATTTCTGCTTCTCTGTGAGCACTTGCACAGCTGATGTCACTTGAGGAGCTACTAAAGGTCTCCCCAATGCCTGTCACCCAAGGACTTGATGTTCTTGGGTGGAACAGTGTTCTGACAACGAAGAATAATGAGAGATTGCTTAACTTCTGTCAGCGCCTCCCAACCCAGGCATTGCGCTGCCTTCTGGAACACAGAGCGCAGGAATGCACATCCTTGGCCACGGCTGTGGATGAGCTGGGATCTGAGCCGTGGAGCCGTGTTGTTTCTGTTACAGCTTGGGAGTTGCATCAGGGCTGTGTTGTGAAGTGATGACTGGGTTGAAGGTGCTGACAGACTCCGGGGGAGCTCCTGGTGCCAGGTTCTGTCCCTGGATGTATGGAAAGCCGGAACACTCGTATCTGCTCCATCTTCCAGCTCCTTCCCAGCTGCCATTCATTTTATTGCCCATTCCTCTTAGTTTAGAAACTCCCTTTGGGACCTGTACCTCCCTGTGCTTCCTTTTCTTCATCTCCATGCTGTTGACCTGCACTGCTTATCCGCTTTTTCTGCCTTTGCTATCTGGAGCAGTTTGTCCGTCATCTTTCATCTTTATCAATGGCATGTCTGTTGTCTTGTTCTGGTGTCTCTTTCTTGCCATGTACCTCTAATACTCTTATTGCAGTTACATTGCCTAGCTTTATACATTGTTTATGCAGAAGGAAGCAGTGCCAGAGCAATGCTTCTGCATAGGAATGGTACCACCAGCCTTTGTGGCAAACCTGGTGTTCTACTTCTGCTGAAGTCCACACAAAGCAAGATGCATGTGCCTTTTCTTGTGATAAACAAAAATAAAGGACTTTTGCTGTGTACGCATGCACTGACTCAAGTGTCACCCATGTGCAGAAGCCAAGAACTAAAAATGGGCCTGAGTGCAACTTCCTCATACAGTGGCACCAAAGACTTGGAGGTAACTCATGCTGTCTTTTTTACATAATTGCATTTATTTCTACGTTTGGCAAAAATACTCTTAAAAGCACCTGCAGGTAATCTTGTTGTTCCTTGTGACTGTGGAGGTCAAGAGCCATGTCTGAACTGCAGATACATGCACTGCAGATTTATAATCATGGATCTGCCTTTGTGGATGCACTTTTTTACTCGAAGGCCCTAGTGTCTGGATACATCTTTAGATGGGAAACTGTGCAATCATAAAACGCGCTTTCATAGTCCCCTTTTAGACCAGTTTTGACTTTTCTTGAGTGTAATGAAAACAAACAGATGTTCTCAGAAAGCCAGGGTGACCTGGAAACTATTAATAAGGTAGTGAGTGAAAGGAGAGATTGCAGTGTTTGGATTTCCTTTAAGGATAATAATTTTCAGCTTCCACTGATGTAGTTAGCAGCAATCCGCTGCTGGGCCAGCAGAGGAAAGCTAGAAAGAAGGATTGCTGCACTTTCTGAGAGAGATGGTGGCTGAAATGCTCAGATTACTTGGGATTAGTTTAATCTAAATCTAGATATATTAATTTTGGGTCAGGGAGAAGTGTATGTGTGTTCCTACCTGTCTTCCTGGAAGAGAACCCAGAAAAAGCTGTTTCTAGAGCATTTAATTTCTCCATCTCTGCCTTCTGCTCTTTCAGGGTCCTGCACTAGAGAGGTTCAGATCTTCCACAAAGCTCCCATGGTGCCTTTAACTTTGGTATGTTTGTCTATGATGAGAAATGGGGAACAGCTTAGGATACCTGAGGGGTGTTTTTCTCTTAAATCTCTTCACCCAGTTGATGTTCTGGTGCCCATTGAAAGAACAAAATAGCTAGGCTGTCTTGTGTTTTGGGAAAGCTTCATCTCAAAATACCATGTAATTGTAAGGAGCAGCAGGGCCCTTAGTACAGTTTATCTTGCCAGATCAAAGGAAAAGCAATTCCCAGAGTCCATGTGATGGAGATCCTGGGGATCTACTTCAGCAGGGACTGTTTGTGTGTGGTTTTAAGAGCTATTTCAGTCTTGACAATGTCTTGTCCTTTTCTCCTCAGGTTTTTGTATGGGAATGGGTTTATCATGTATGCAAAGATACTGCTGATGAATGTGGGTATTTTCTGTATTTTCCAATGAGCTCTGTGCTCTGCATGACACATTCCACCAGCTCTGGGGCAAAAGCAATGCATGTATCTGTGTATGCCAGTTAGAATCCAAGAAAGGTCCTGATGTAGCTACCTTAGGTAATGCCTGCTGTGCTCTCTGCTTGAGACTTGATGCTTAAAACTGGTATAAAGTCATGTGCATATGGTTTCAACCTCACCTCCTCCTGGCTCTGCTATCTGCTCTTGCTTGACTCAATGAGCCATCCTTTCTCCTTTTCTTTGCAAAAATTTCTCCAGAAGCCTTTGTAGCAGCCTGCATTTAGTGTCCCAGCAACCAAACCTGCAAACACAACTAGATTTTTAGTTTGCAATCTATTACCAGATGAATCTCTTCCCCCTGAGAATAACATGCTGCCAGGACAGGCAGCTCAGTTTGCTGAGCCATCAAGAACAGCAGGGGAAACCTCATGTACACAACAAGAAGGCTGTGGCTAGGCTCCAAACATCAGGAAAGCCTCAGACTGGATGTACAGTACTAATGATAGCAGAATATAATTACAGACCAAAAATACCCTGCACAGAGCAGACTATACATGCTTACCCTCTGCCCTACCAAGGGTAGGACGTGCATTTCTTCCTGCCAACTTGTGAACCAAGATAATAAGTTTTTTGCGTGCATGCAGTGTCTTTCATCTCTGTTATCTCTGTTCCTCAGATGAGACAGAGCAGTGTTGACCAAGGAAGCACAACAGGTCCTTGGTCAAGTAGAAAACAGGACCTTACTTAGTGATTTTGGCTCTAACCTCTGGCCACAGGAGCTGGCTTTTGAAGTCCACACCACCAGGCTTCCTATGTTTCTGTCTCCCTTCATTGCAGAGCAGGGAAGGGCCATTAACCCAGAGGGACTCTTCATTAGGGACTGTAGTGACAGGACAAGGGGTAATGGGTTCAA
>JBAFWW010007308.1:0-21519 GCA_036873685.1 Agapornis canus
ATGTTGAGGACACCAGAACTGCACACAATACTCCAAGTGAGGTCTCACGAGAGCAAATCAACCACAGCTTCTCTGTAATGTTCTACCCTTGATGGCCTGGCACCATTGCTTCTCCTGTTACTCTTGTCCCCAAGTGCTGCATGCTAACAAAGCTTTGCAAGCAAAAAAAAAAAAACATATGAAAGAAACAAAAGAAAATAAAAAAAAAAACAAAAAACAAAAAACAAAAGAAAGAATAAAAAAGAGACCATGGGTAAACTGGGACAATTTGAGCCTGCCAAAGTCAAAAGCTTTGGCTATTGCATTTCTTTATGCATGACACATACCGATTAACAATCGAATGCTTCTTTCAAAGGAGCACACAAGATCCATTGTGGTTTAAAGAAGGTGGGGAAACCCTGACAGAGAATAAAGATGAGATACAAAACCTGTAGTAAAGGAATGCCTCAGTGAAGATCACTTTTCTGCATCCTTCTTGCTTTCCCTGGAGCTAAGCGCAGCGCTGCACTGAACTCAGGACCAGATCCTTCTCATTTTTTCAAGGCCAGTCTTCTTTGGTTTCATTCTTTTCATACAGCAATTGGGATTCTGTCCTACACGTTAAAATAAGGATATTGGCAAGCAGAGATTCTCTTTCCAAGCTGTGAGATAGAGTGATGGAGTCAGCCTGCTTTATGAATGCTAAAAGGGAATGCGCAGTTTCTGGAAAACGCTAAACTGACCTGCGGGGTTTGAGACCTGCCTATAAAGTTCCCATTTAAATGAGATGCTTTCAGAGTGGGTGGGCCAAACTACACTCTTCCTAAGTGTCTGCTAATAACCTTAATGGAGTGCAAAAGCATAGAGAGGCTCCAAAAGGGATTTAAAAGTGGAGGAAGCAGGAAAGGCAGGATTGTCACTCCCTATATAATATTCCACACCCCAAATCACACAGAGGTTCTGAGGTAGGCAGGGGCCTCTGGAGATCATCTCATCCATATCTCAAAGTGAAACACTCAAACCTGTATGTTTACATGTATTCAAAAAGGCACCTGTGGACACAGACATCATCATATCACTACCATTTGACCAAAAACCCTGGAGCAGCAAAAGTATTGTCAGGAAAAGAGGAGGCTGGAGTCACAGGATGAGATCTGCAAACATGCCTGAGGGCGCCAGTGCACCCGAGGCTAAATCTCCTCCTGGCTTAGCACTGCTTGACTTAGTGGTTCAGATCAGGAGAAAACGCAGCCCCAGGGCAGAAATCCATTTTCACCCACAGGCTGCACACAGAGGATGAAAAGCCTAGCAGCGGGTTCTTGGGAAGTTGGCAAGGTGAGTGGGGAGCGAGCAACCAGCCCTGTGACAGTGGGTGGCCACTAGCACCCAGAGCAAACTAGGCAAAGCCCCTTGAACACAGTGATGTCTTCTGCTCCGTTCAGGATTCTCGCCTGGAGCTGGCTTCCAAAACTTGCCCAGCAAGTGGTTTCTCCAAATGGGCTTTGTGTGCTCTGGGGAAATACCCCAGGTGCTCAGGTAAGATATATATTCACACACAGCTTTGTTCTGAGGGCTTTACCTGCACTGTTCATTAAGCCATTCATTCATTAACACTGTTCATTAAGCCATGAAGACAGCAGCTTTTTTTGCCAGGGCTGCTGGGAATTTGGTGCTGCTCTCCCCCAGGGGGCTGAGAAATCCCACCCAGAAAAACACAACACACCCAAAAGTCTGCTGAAGCCAAGTGAGGATAGGGAATTGGGAGATGTGAACAAGGATCTCCCAGAGGAATCAGAGCACCCTGACTGCTGCCAGAGTATACTGGGGGTTGTCTCAGTAGCAGTCGGGGTGGGGAGGAGCAGCGAAAGTGTGCATTTGGCTAGGCTAGCCCCTTTCCTTCAGGCTGCACAGCCAAGCTTTGAAAAGACAGAGAACAAAAGGCTGACTGGCAAGCAGGGGAAGAAAGTGCTGGAAAGGAATTTGTTTCTACAGGAAGCTCAATGGCTTGTTGTAAAACAGACTGCAGTTCTGTTGTTTCCATGTTAAACCCTAGGAAGGGGCAGCTCCAGCAAACAGCGGATTTTCTGGTGCAAAACCAGCTGAGGTTTGAAAAGGACAAAAGGCAACTTGAGCTTCCCAGCTGGATCAGTAGTAAAAAATAATAACCGAGAGCAAGCTTTTCCCCCTGTTCTCCTCCTTCCAGAAATTCTCTGATCTCATGTTTTTGAGTCTTAAACATTCATTTAATCCCAGGCTTGCCTTTAAGAAAAATGTGTAGAAGGCCTTCTACACCCCAAATCTACAGCAACACTTCCAATTTTCATTACCAGAAATAGCAAAAGGAAATGAAAAGCAGGTGTGGGAAGGCTTGTCTGAATGATGCCAGCCAGGGCTGTGCTTCGACCTTTACTGGAGGGAAATACACATCTGTGCATGCCAGGCTATTCCCTGATTGCATAGCTCCCTTGCAGCCACAAGAAACTGACAAAACCAACCAAATACTCTCAAGTTCTTCTAAGCATGTTTGCTGACAGCCTGTGCCACTGAAATATTTCACTGACCTTTGACAAAGACAGTAAATACGGTTTGCTGGCTGCAAGGAGCAAAAAAACAACTCAGGGCATTGCAGATCTCGGCATTAAACAAAGAAAACGGTAGCATGAAAACGATTTTGGAGATCAGAAATAAAATAAGCATCTCAATTATCTCTCGATCACGCCATGTCCTCCTTGCTTTCTACATGCATTAGTGGCACTTCTCTGAGTTAACTTGAGATGACTTTGGTTTGATCCTGCCAGATGCTGAGCAACAAGCCACGGCCAGACTCGACAGCTTGCAGTGATTGAGCTGAGATTAGTCCCAGATTACTACTGTGCAGCCTGCGAAAGCCGGTCATTCTGTTTTTCATTTCTGTGGCAAAACTGTGAGATCCTGGAATTTGTTCTTTCTCCTCTTATATACCATTCAGCGAAGCAGGAATGAATGCCCCGGAGCTAGCTGTACACTGCCAACTCAAGCCTTTAAAATGAGCACAAAAATCACAGCCCAGCCTGAACAGGGAAACGTAAGCCTGAACCTGGCCCCGGCGACAGCGGCTGCTGGAAAGGCCCCCTGAGGCAACTCCAGTGCTGTAATAACCTACGTAAACAGGGACGGTGTGTTTTTTTTCATCCTCCGCCTTGCTTCAGTGGAAAGGGGCGGAAAAATAACTCACTTGCGTACACAGTCATTTAGGCCCAGTCATGATTCCTTTGGAGCCCATGCCAATGGATTTTACTCATTCTCTGGCAAAGGTTTCTCTTTTAACCACAAACACTGAATAGTTACTGGGTGAGTCACCACCTTGAGTAATCTAATTCCTTGACCAGTACATGCTTGCTTCCTGTACTGCAGTGTCTTTCTTCACTTGGATATTTTGAAGTGTGCCTTTCCTGCAGGACTTTTCTTTCCTAAAGTGCCCAGCACTGCAGGGATGGAGTCCACAGGACCCCAGAGTCCAGCTCCCAGGACAATCCTGGCTGCAGATCCCAGGCCACCTCAGGGCTTGGAAAGACACCATAGCCCACTGGCTACCCTCACCTCAAATCCAGCATGTGTGTCCTTGGAAGAGCAGCAAGCTCAAGGTTAGAAGTTAATTTTTCAGACAATAAGCCCTTACTCAGCAAGTCTGGTCATATCCAGAGGCATAATGCAGCTGTGCAGCTTTACCAGCAAATGGTAAACCAGCTAAATCTGCAGTGCTTGCCTTGTACCAGTATCCCAGTCAGCCCTTTGGACAAGAGAAGTCAGTGCCCGAGGGCTGTTCTGACTAGCTTTAGGAAGGGAACACAAACAACAACTGTAAGCAGCACAGGATTGTGGTGGAGCAAACCACATGGAATGGTGTTGGTGTGAACCTTTTGCAAAGGGTGTGGACTGTTTTCCCTTTCTCGTATACTAGCTTTATGAGAAAACGTACTGTTAAAAAATCACTGGGCTTAGAAACACTAGAAAATAAAGGTGTTTTTTCCTCCTCTCTAGAAGATGTAATGTTTCAGGAGCACTTAAACGCTTGAGGATTAAATTGTAGTGAGTGTTCACAAGACATCTTTTGAAGAATGTTATTAAAATCTTTCCTAGCCCCTTCTTTCATGATTGCAGCTTTCTGTTTCATTTCCTATTTATGGGGGACCATGCTTTCCTCAGGGCATCTTCTGGCCGCTACTACTCTGGCAAGCTCCTTCTCTTCAGGGGAAGAACAGAAAACAGAGGCAGTAAGAGGGAAGGATTAAATTATATTCTGGTATTTTCAAGCCAAGAAAAACAGACTATAATAAAAGTACTTTAATATAAATCTACGATCCCAAAAGAAAAATGTCTCAGAGCCAGGTGTCTTTCTGTGTTTATGTATATATAAGAACTGCTGACAAACAGGGCAGATCCAGCTGTGGCTATGTCTGATAGCCTGTATGTCTACTAGGACTATTAGGTCCTCTCTGACCTCTAAATCTGTATGACTACATAATAGATGTATGACCTTGACTCTTGACCTACACTCGACACACACACACACTCCTTGAACAGTGGAAGAAAAAGTGTTTTACATGAGTTGTCCAAAGACATGATCAATCCTGAACTTGGTGACTGGACAAAATGATTGCTAATTTTGATTTTAACACCGTCGTGCTTTTTAAATAATGATGCCACATTGTTTGTACATGTTAATCTGGGGTTTTAATATTCTATTTTCTTCTTTAAAAACTTGGTATCAATAATCTGCCATTTTAGAATTGGAGAATGCTGTCTGCAAAAATACAGGTCATTTGCAGAATGAACTGTTATAACAGTTGCTTTAGTTTAGAGTATGGTTTTTTTTATTATGTATGGAACATAAACACTATCAAAACCCAGAAATAACGGAAGAAAACAGATCCTCCCCGAGGAACGCGGTTAGCTCAGTCTGCGCTGTCCACAACATGCCAGTCAACAAAGACTGGGACAAATCTTATTTGGTACTATTTCCAGAAGCTGGAGCTAAACACTTCAATATATGATGTGACACGAACATAATGTGTTGTTGCCTCTGCTCCCATCCTTCATCTGCATCATCCTTTTGTTGGCTGATGTTTTCCATCATTACCACAGAAGCATGCCAAGTCGAACTGGGAAGGACAGGATGGTATCACCTACTCCAGTTGTTTTCAACCTTCCTCAAACTGTTGGCCTTGAAAATCTTCCCTGTGATGTTAAGATCTTCTTCTGAGGGTAGTAGCTGGCATGGGTGAACTCATATGAGTTTTGAGCATAACCTGACATCATACCTAAGGCAAACCATTGCCAAAATGAGTGAGTACTCTTCCACCTCATCATCATCCCTGTGAGTTACTTGCGTCCTCTTTCATCCAGTGCTCTGGCATTCACAAGAGTCCAGGGTCCTCCAGTGCAGGAGCTGAACCAGCAAGCAGCATCTCACCTTGTCTTTTGGTGTTAGTTTCCTTCTGTCTTTCTGCCCCAGCCAGGTCACTGCAAGGCCAGGTCAGCAAACACCACTTGGTAGCAGTGCAGGGAGCTGTGGGACCACAAAGGGCCACAGGTAGCAAGGCATTGGCTGCATCAGCATAGTTATAGCATAGAACTGAGCCTTGGCTTGCTTGCATGGAAAGCTACTGATCTCATCCTAAAAACGTGAAGCAATGTCAAGCCTACCACCATTGTGGTAAGCTATTTCAATATTCATTTACCACCACTGCTAGGAAACTGGTTTTATTTCAAGGTTGAATTAATTTAACTTCAGCTTACAGATGTTAGATCTTGTTACATTTTTACATGTGGCATTAAAACATTGCCCTAGATCTCATATCTATGTGTAAATATCTATAAACACAGATCAAGTCACCTCTCAGACTGCGTAAGCCTTATTTTTAGGGCTTGACTTCCAGCTCTTGGGTCATTTTTGTAGCTGTACTTTCAATTCTCTGCAGTATTTCACATCTTTCTTGAAGCATGAAAATGAGAAGTGGACAAAGTATCGTAATAGCAGTCATTAATTCAAAATCACTTTCCTCCTTTTACTTCATATTCCCTTAATATACATCTATGGGCTGCATTGGCCAATTTTTCCCACGGCATTGCGTTAAGTGCTTGTGGTTGGATAATTATTCGCAATGACCCTTCTGTCCTTCTGTTCAGTACTACTTTCCAAGAAATTGCTCCTCATTCTGTGCAAGTTTTTCGATAAAAAGATAATGTGGTATTAAGCCAAATGGCTTTGAGAAGTAGAAGTGCATATACCAAGGCAGATCTGCAGGACAGTAATCCTCTCAAAAAAGGGCAACAGGTTTGTATGATGAGATACACCATCACTGAAACCATACTGACTGACAACTGCTAGAATTTTAGATGCAACTAGAATTGTTTGTAGAGTCCTGATACCACTGTTCTATTATTTTGACCAAGATCTTCATCAGGGTCTTATATTTCCCTGAATGACACTGCTCACTTCTTGCCTAAGTATGAGTTTTTTTCAAGCTCTGAGCACCCTAGCTTATTCCTTCCAGCCTCTTGGCTATGCATCATCTGAACAAGCTGACCTGAAAATTTTGATCTTTAGCAGATGCTGCTCCATGCACTTCTTTTCTGTACATAAGAGTTTCAACTTCCGGCTGTAACTTTGTCTGAGCTGGTCATATCCTCCTGCTCCACCTCACCTACAGCACAAAAAGCTCTTTGAAAGTGTCTGCCTTTTCAAGATCCAATTTACACACCCACCATTTGCAAGCAGCAGTGGACCCTTACCTAACCCACAAACTTTTTATTCCTAATATGACAAAAATACCTTCTTATTGCTTTTGCCCATTTAATCCCAAGCTATGTGAGTGATTCCTTTAGCTCTCCACATGACTGTGCATTATTTACAGTTGTTAGCTTCACTGTCCATCCATCCTTTCAGCCTGGAAATCTTTCTGGCAGCACAACTTCCCTGTGTGACTGCAGAACCAGGGCTGAGGGACGCCAGTAGGATAGCATGAAATAATCCTCAGTTTGACGTAATGATTCCCACAGTGCAAATCTGTTATGTCAGCAAAAGGTCTGAGTTTTTGCAAAACTCTTCCCTTTGAAGTTCCAAATATATGTGATAGATGTTGGTACTTTCTTACAAGGTCAGTGAAACCAGGCTGCTCTCACTGGTGCAGAGGCAGCTGCCAATTTTTAGGTCAGCAATGATCTCATCTTCCTCAAGCGGAATAAGAACCAGTATGCGGAGTTGTCATATGTTCTACTGACACCCGCATGGCTACTGCAGCACGGAGGTCAATACTAATTTAATCTGCTTTTGTGACTGCAGTGAAGCCATGGCACTTCTGCATTAAGAAATCATTCGTCATTTCTGGAAACCCAGGAAATGTTGCTACTGGCCAGAGGAGTCTAGCCAGTGCATCCCAAGAGAAAGGTGTGCGGGATAATGCAGTTTTACTGCACATTATGTAGAAAGATTAAGAGCATGTATGATTAGATGCACTTTAATGAATGCTCGCCAACACCAGAATCTCTTTAATTCACCACTTGAAAGTGTAGTCTACCACCTTTCAGAGAGCCTGGTCGCAATCTTTAACAGCCTAAAAAGTAGCAATGTCTTTAAGAGACAATGCCTTAGGTGAAACTCATGTCACCTGTCTAGATCCCCACCAAATATACCAGTCTGGGATGCCCCACATGAGTGTCCTTTATTTACTTCTGAAAAGCAATACTTCTGTATTTACATCTGAAAAGCAGACAACTCCTGTGGGATCCAGCTATGCCTCCATGAGCCATGTACAGTGCCAGCCTCTCTGGGTTGGCATTGCAGAGAAAGCCGTCTGCATTGTCTGTCTTGACTGGGACCAGCTGCAAGGAATGCATGGGTTTTTCTGAGGTCTGGCTGGATAAAGAACAGCATTTCCCTGTTTCCTACACCACCACTTGTGTGTCAGTTCCAGTTGGTCCTTGCAAGTTCTTCATTCAGATGTCTGATTCAGCATCTGATGGTGATCTGATACCTCTAGATGTGATTATAACATTCCAGCTCTTCTGCTTCTGGTCATGACAAAGTACCTTTTTCTTTGTTTCTTGTGTTCTGTGGGCAACTTAACTCCAGTGCCAAAGCTTGAGAGTTTTGCTACAGTACTGGCCAGATCAAGGAAACTTTTCAGAAAAGCTTTCTTATTTTTGACCTTTTGGAAGATGATCAGCTTTATCTTAAGACCTTTAACTCTCCTCTATGGAAGGTCTCCTAGCTTCCACTACAAGGAGATCATTGCTAAAGAAGCAAATAGTAGAGGTCAAAAGAACTGCTAAAGCTCTTCCCATCCCAATCACTGCATTTGTAGAAGAAAGCTCTCAAACTCCCAGACAAAACCCTCCTATATGAGACGTCTGTGTTCAAACTTTATCTTTTTTCAAGAGTTCCCAGCTCAAATAAACACTTCCACTTTTCTAGTAGAAGTGCTTCTACTTCCAAAAGAGATACTAAAAGTCTTAGCAGTGTTTGACAATATAGAGTGAGAAATTGATACTATTAAGGCCCTATTAAAAAGAAGTTTTTAAAAGGATTAAACAATAATTATAATAAGGATTAAGAAGAAAAATAGTAGAAAATTTTGCCTTCATTTTTTTATTCAATGTTTAATTCTCCAGAAAGAAAAACCTTAGACAAAATATATTTATACTGCATATAGATCAGCTATGAAAAATATTCCTACCTTATTTCTATGGTATTTCAACTTTTGTTCTGTGGCTTTCAGTTTATTTTTTCAATTACAAAGACAAACTTTCTGTTGTTGTTTAGTTCATTGTGGGTGAATACTAGAACTTCAAATGTACACTAATTTATGTTGTTATGATCCACAAACCAAAAAACTGACAGAGTGTAAACCTCTGTGAGCCGTGTTCTGCTCTTACAGCTAAAGCAGTGCAGTAATAGGACCCAATTCTGCTCCCATTCAAGTCAACAGGATTTTCACTATTAATGTTTATGAGGCTAAGCTCAGAATCTATATTGCATGGAATTAAATACCCAACAGTTTGTCCTAAAGACTAGTCCTTCACACTGAATTGCTGGGAGCTGTATGGAAATGGAGAATGAGCTGCTTCAACCTTTCCTGGCAGCACCATGGTTTTGATCTGTATTACAAAGGATCACTGAACATGAACAAACCTGGTGGCTTTGAAAATCAACCCCAGAGTGTCTGTGAGCATATTTTGCCCCACGTCCCACCCACTTTCAGTCAATACAGCTACCTTGCAAATAGCTTGCCCTTGGCCTGTTTCAATGCACCTGGGAGCATCCTAGCCCACAAAGCAAGCTCAGGCAAGCGTGGTCCCCACAGCTGCTGCGGAGAGCACACCTTGAACCCAGGCAGGGTCTGCACTTACAGACTTGCAGTATGGAAAATAGTCAAGTCTGCTCTTGAGGGTGGTGTTGGCACAGTCAATATCCTCTCTAGAGATTTCTGGGAGTCTCTGAATGCTCTCCATGACCCAGTTCAGTCTCTGTTGCACCACTGTTTGCCCGTAGCATTACCCTGGTGTGGGTGGAAAGCAAAACATGCTGTCTGCCAGGTAATGCTGTGGGAAAGGGCTAGGTCTTCCCTGTTCTGAGAGTGGCATGCCAGCATACTCACAGGAGAAGCCATAAAGAGAAGAGCAGAGCTGGGTTGTGCATCAATTAAGGGCTAAAGCTGCTGTTAGCACAGATCAGCCATGCACTAGAGATGTTAGTGATACTATCCTCACTTGTGCCAGCTGAGGATCTGGCTTTTAGCATCCTTCGTGGCCCTCAGAAAGGCACAAAATGCAATGTAGCCATGAGCAAAAGAAGAATAACAAAGCACTTTGTTAGCAGCAAGGATTAGAGAGCTGTATCAGTTTCTCCAATCACTGCTGGAGTCCCTGCTGCTGGCCTCATCACCTGCCTGTTTCAGGCAATCTCTTCTCTAGGCTGCTTTAGCCATCTGGTAAGATTACAAACAGAACAAAGCAGCAGCAAAGGAGAAGAAGGAGATGGGGCGGGGGGAGCTTGTTCATCCTGCTTCCCCCCTGCGACTTCTTTTCATCTTCTGAATGTGTAAATCCTGGCTGTGGCCTGGCTTCTAACAAACTGTGTGTGCAGAGGTAGCCAAGGCCATTTGATTCAGCTCTATTGGAAATCTGTTTTCTCGTTGGTCTTACACAAAGGTCTATTAATTAGGGCTGATAGAGCTTAGTGAAAAAATCTGCTTGGCTAGCAAGGGCACTCTCTTGCTCACTCGCATATTTCTTAGATCTTGCCAAGATCTCAAAAATAGAGGGAGCTTAATTACAGTCACTGGATTAATCTCCAAGGGAAAGAAATTGTAATTAGCTCTTTGAAATGTGCCACTTTTACTTCTGGGCTTTCAGAGTTTGTCACTGCGTCTGTCTGTCCTTCTGTAGGACTAGAAAAAAGGTAATTCTGCACACCTTTTATGCTTATTTTTCATCCCAGGCCAGAAGTACAAATGGCAGCTGCCTCCATAAACATCTTCCAGCTGATCTTGAAGAGACTGTTGTTTCCTCAGTTTCTCTCTTAAATCCTGCCTGCTGCTTCCTGTGGGGCTATTCTCTTGAGCTGTGGTCACCACTGCTCCTGCCGCCAAGGCTGTCAAGGCCTTCTGGTGTCTCTTTGAACTCATTCTCCTCTTCATGAGAGTAACAAAGAAAACTTGGTGTTTGACTATGCCATTTCAAGCTGTTCATGTGATGGCATGAGTGGCAAAAGCCCACCAGTGATTGATGGAAAGGTAATAAACCCAGTGCCTTGTACTCTATCATTTATGTTCACGTTCAAGTAGGCTTGAAGGTGAACAGGCGTGTTGGGGAGAAAATCTAAAGCCAGAACAAGGCATTGCAAGAGATTTCACTGAATTCCCATTTCTCATGCATGGGAACTAAGCAAGTGTTTAAAAATCACCTTGATAAATGAGAATGCGTCCCACAAAGACACACCAAGTACTCTGATTTATAGCACTCATTGAATGCAGTCATGTCCCTGATACACAGCACCTTTGCTGTTGATTTTGCATGTATGCAAGCTAATTTGTACAAGCATGTACACTGGGGTACATCACACATTGGCAAGCAAGATCAAGCCCTTTATGTGTACACATTGGTTGTGTATCAAGCAGAAGAATAAAAAGAGGAAATGAAATACTCTCCTATGGGGGAATGAGCATGGAGGGAGCCTTCTGGGTGTATATCCCTTAATCCTTCTGCCTAGTATATCATCATTCCTCAACAGTGCAGTAAAGCTATCCCTTCATTAAGACTCTGAGTCCTAGGGAAGGTGACCCAAACTCCCCTTCCATCCATTTGAATCTTGCTCTGACAGCCAGTGACTTGTTAATTATTAATATGAAATATTTGATGGTACATAGAGCAGCTGAACCCAGTTTAATGTATGCTCAGGGCAACTCTCTGAAGCTGAAATCAGCCATTCCAGTGCCTTGGATTTTTCTACTGAAGTTTTGCCTTTTGCCTCCTCTTTTACTTCCCCATCTTTCTTTCTTGTGATTTTGTGCCTTCATGCTGAGTGTTTTCTTTCATCTCAGCAATGAACTTACAGGTCCGCATTGCAATTCTATTCCTTTACTTACCAATCAGGCTTAATGGAAAAATAAGAAACAGGATACAAGCCCTTTTATCATAAGATCCCCAGAAACCCTATTTCTTTCTTCCATCTGGTTAGTCTGTCCAATGGCATACACTTTGGAACACTGCTCCTCTCTGCGTACCCATGGAGTTTGAGCTGCGGTTATTAGCTTCAACTGTAAGTGAAATCACATCAACCCCAATTAAACATGTGGTAAATACAGGCTTTGGAAGACTTATCTTCTGGCTTAGGGCATGCTTTTAAGATGCAAATCTCCTCTTTGGAATGATTTGCTTGCTATGAGATTATGATTTGCTACCTGCATGCTTTATTGACACAAACATACATTACGGAGCTCATAGCCACCCGCCTGCTCTGGGTGCAGCCACCGTTACTGACAGAATCTGTCTCTTCATCATTCAAAATAGAGGGATATCATCTGTTTGACCCCCACTCAAGCTCTTTAGCACTGATTTGTCAAAAGCATTTTCCTGTCTTGGGTCAGGTGACATTTGGCTATACCACCTTCACCCTTTTATTTGTGCAGCATCTCTTATGCTGATTAAGAGAATTTGTTTTAGTTCACACTCCCTTTTCTCCCCCTTGCAGCTTCATTCCCCCCCCCCCCTTCTTGCGTTTTGCCCTTTTGAGATCTATGAGCTGTGATAATACACAAGGACAGTGCCAACACAGACCAGAATCCGAGCTTAGCAGTGGAGAAAATCCCCCTCCTGAATGGCAGGAGTGAGCCCCAAAGCACTCTTGTTACCATTTCCCTATGAACATGAGAGTCGGCTCAGTTAAAGCTTCTTTGGAAACCTGGCCACCAAGTCACTCAGGAGAACCTAAACCAGCTCAGCTGGTTCCACACAGTATTACTATTAAGTATGGCAAAGACACTGGAATTTGGAAAATCCTGCTTACTGTACCCCCAGCTGTATTCATTTTATGATCACTGGAATATATACAGTAGCTATATGCTTATTATATGATATACATCCATTCCTACCTAGGAAAAATGTGAGCATGTTTTTAACCAATATTCCATTTTATGCTGCAATTCCAGCTCCTGTTAGGGGCCTAGCAAGCAACACATAGCAGAAGAATAAGCCCCATTCCTTGTTTCTCCTCTGCTCATCTTGAATTATGAACATTGTTTTTCTTGAAGAATCTCTTTAGGCAGCACCATAAACCAGAGGTATTTGCTTTGCAGAGGTAACCTTTATTCTACTTAGCACAAAGTAATACCCACTATCTGTGTACAGATGCAAAAGGGGAGGGAATTTGGAAAGTATTTTGGAAGAGTTTAGAAAGCAGAATTGAGATTTTATTATTATTATTATTGCAAATTTGAACATTTTCTATCACATTAACTGACTTTACAGCAATTTATTTTGCTGCTATCATAAAGGGAGGTAATGAACCATGAAGTGTCTTCAGGAAATTGTCAGCATCTGCCTACAAATAAATTTCAAATATGTGAGCCACGAAGGAAGAACACAGTGATTCAAAGAAAACTGCTTGTCCTCATCTTAAAAGCTATTTGGTGTCATTGGTGTTTGACATGTTCAAGAGAAGGGTCTGGTTCAAAGACATGTCACTGGCATGTAACAATGGAAAATTTAGATGCATGCTAGTCATCTCACAGATAAGATTATCTCCTTTGAAAGCATATGTTTCCGCAGATGGGTAATCATAGTGAGAAGATAATCAATAAAATGAGAAGAAATTCAACAACCTGCTTTTTATTCTCTTAGGGATCTCACTTTTTAAAACAATTATCTCTCTGTTATATGTGACACTTCCTTTGTTCCTCACAGTAGGTGCCTAACAGTAAATCAAAAATGAAACCCATATCTAATCAAAGATAATAGGAAATTTAAAAGATTTCCTTATCAGTTCCAAACACATACAGCATCACCCAGTAGTTATCTAGGATTAGGAAGCTTTCTGGGCGTGATTCACTGATAGCATTTACCTCAATCTCTGTAGTTTTGGTAACAAACATGGTTCTGAAGAATAAAGCAACATCCTCAGGTTGTGATATGCTGGAAATCTATGGGAAATGGATTCTCCACACCTACAGCCTTGTGTGGTCATCTATGCAGGTGCAAGGGGAATATAAATACAACCAGCTATATATGAAGCATTTGATTCTCACTATTAGTGGATGTAACTGACTGTGAAAGGTACCCAGCAGTGAAAAGTCAAGTTTATGTATGTTTTAATATTTAAAAGCTTCCCAGTAATAAAAACGTTGTACATTTCCACTATGCAAATGCTCATTTTATGCAGTTAGGGGATATCTATCGTTCCCTCTATTGGGTCTTTTCTTCCTTGATGTAAGAAGAAAAAAGGGGGGTTATTTGTGTTTTTTTCCTGACATATTATTATTACAAGTACCTCAGACCTTCTTATGACTTCACACACTGGTCATTGATGTTTCACTGACAGTCAGTGTTTTTCTTCATATCAGGTTCACTAGCCAGAGAAATGACTTGCTAAACTCATCACAAGCAGAGAGTTAGTATTCATTGATTTACTAATTTTCCCCTGTGCTCATCACTTTAGCAGCTGAGCATTTCATAACTTTTGAGTGGATTTTATTTACTTCCATTTTACTGAAGAAGAACTGAGGCAATGAGAGATTAAGTGACTTGTCACAGGTCGCAAAGGAATCCAATAATGCATCCAGAAACAAAGGCCAGACTGCTTCAGTATCAATTCAGTGCCTTCCTCACAAGAACATCTTTCTCCTCCTTCTCCGTTTAATAACCTCTTAACTCATTTCTTCTACGGATTCTGTATCATGTAGCAGTCTGTGTTTCTGTTCATGGCTTCCTTGCTTTTACCCATAATCCCATCAAACTCTCCATCCTTATGGTGCCTTCAAAAACATTTTATATTTATTTCTGTATCAATGCAAACAAAAGAATGCAGTATTCTCAAAGTACCATTATAGCAAACCTGGCATGAAACAGATGGAAGAAATAAAATGAGGTGATGATATGCCACTCCAACAATAGTGAGAAGACAATATATTGCTAACAACACTTTCAGTCTGCTGCTTCTCCACTGTGCATGAAAAAGAAAGAAAAAAAAGCTTTGTTAACAGAAATCACAGATAGTTATTTATCAGCACTATGGTTAAGGTTTGCTTTTACTTGGTTTTCAGCTCAGAGAAGGACATGTAGCAATTATTCTCAGAGTACATATCTGTAGCATAAAAATAGCAGAAATACCTGGTTTCACTTATGCACTGTAGCAGTATTTCCTTGTCTGTAAAAAAGAAGAGCTTGCAGCGCTGAGACAAAGAAGAGAAACACAGTGTTTTGAATAAGGCTTTATAGTGGCCTGTCCTGTTTTCTAGTCTCACTGTAAAAACTAACAAAGCATAGCAGCCAGTGGAGAAAATGGATGGTCCATCAGGGTACCTGGGGTCAGCAACAGTCCCAGTTACAGGCACATTAACTCCTAGCCAGGTCAATGGGACAAGGTCTCCAATAGATTGCAAAGTCATTTCTCTGGTGCATAGCTGGTATCAGAAGTGACTTATGACCGATTTGCACTAGTATCAGTAAGTGATGCAAAAAGCCATGAACAATTCAAAGGCAGAATTTCTTCCTGAACAATTTTCAACCTGGTCATAGGTCAAGTAAGGGGTCTGTTCTTTATCTGAGTTGGGATTCTTGAGGATGCCCATCTCCTAACTCCCCAAAATCCTTACTGTATTTGCATTAAATCTAAACTTGGGCTGCTGCAGCTTACAAATTCTGTATGTCCTTCTAGTAGCAACCTTGGACTTTTTCTAAGAAACACCTTAAGTCTCATCATCCACCCAGCTCTGATTGTGCACCATGTCTGCAGAGACTGCTGATGGGGAGAGGCTGCTGCGCCATGTACAAAGGTGAAGGCCATTCTCCTCACCAGCATTACTGCAGCTCTGAACAGGCTCAGAAACACAACCATACTCCATCAGTTTTCATCTCACTACAACTTTCAGGGAGAATACCACAGTTCTTCAGCAAATCTGGCCTCAACAGTAGCATCCCAAACCCTCTTTATTTAGGGTTTTTTAGGGTTATTTAGGATAAAATATTTAGGATTAAATGGTTCCTACTTACCTTTTTGCCACATGTTCAAAGTTTCACTAAGGTTCAAATCAATTGAGGGTAACTTTGTGTATTGATGTTCCAGCCCACACATTAACTTGTGCTTCAGTAGAAAATGTTATTAATGCTTGCCCTCTAAAGAAGCACTGAAGGTAGTTTCATTCAGCTCTCTCAGCCCTACCTATGTACTTCTGGTGGGTCAAGGAGTGGAGTAAGAAAATTTCCAGGATTTACAGAAGTGTTGTACAGACAAACTCCATCAACCACTTTCCTCCAGACCTGGCACCTGAAAGGAACCAGCTCAGAAAGCAGGACCAAAAGATGAACTGCTGGAACTAAGGAAATTTCACCTTCTTGCAGCTGGCAGAAGGATTCTCATGCCAGAGCCAACCTTTTTCAAGGTCTGGCTTGACAGAAAACCAGTCCAGAATCAGCAGTGCAAGCCCAAATGCAGATGAGCACCCACACAGCTCTGCAGCCACAGCTGCATCCCATGAGAGGGGAGGGTGCTTTGGGTGGTGCCATTGAAAGAGCAGCTGCTGGTACATCACTACTAGTGGATGCTCTGTCAAAATCCATCAGAGAAAACTTTGTCCCTTGACTTCAAATATGAATATTCTTGTTTGTTAATCTGAGTTAGGAAAGATGGATGAATTACCCAGCTACTCTGGTAACAACCATAACAGTGTGTTTTCAAGTACTGACGTGGGGTTTTAGCAGAAAAGTCCAGAAACTGTAACAAAAAAAAAAAATCCTGGATAATTAGACTTCTATTAGCATTGGGAGTGACGGCTTTCTATCATTATGCTGTAAAACAGAGAAACTCGCCTTTACATGAATTTCCAGTAAACTCTGTTTTCCTTACTCTTTTATATACACTGTCCTTATAATATCCTTTTATAGGATGCGACAAAGGAACTATTTCAATAAAGCTTTTCTTTCTTCATGTACTGGGGAACTATAACATTTCATTTAGCCTTTTAAGATATGACACATCTTTTGACACCTTCTGACTCCTGGTACAAGGCAAAGGCAACTTCTGAGCTTCTGTTTTGGTTTTCCTTCTCTTTTTGATCTGTTTAGCTGAACCCTTGTCGGTCGAGAAAGAATTTTTAACTCATACATTTCTGGATGCTGGGAAAAAAAAAGACTGCTTCTCAGTTAACTCCAGGACTGCTGCAGTCAAGAGCTGCAGCAGAGCTCTCTTTTCCACCAACAACACTCCACTCTGTTTATGCTTTAGTCCTTCCTCAATTTGTTAATAATGCCCCAGTTACCAAAGTCTTCCTATTATAAACTCTCTTTAAAATATTACTTATTAATTACTCCTTATAACTATGGCTGTTAGCCTTGATCAATGACATAATCCTGTCTGTCTTAAAGGTATCACTAACTCCATAGACAAATTTAAGCTTACTGGCTTTTCCTTTCATTGATCCTTACTCACTTTCCCTTTTATCTATCTAAGAGCCAAACCCACAAACGCACAATTCATTCATTTATTTAGTTTCTTTTCTGTGCTAACACTTACACTGGCCATTTTGGATCTCTAAAACTGAAATACTGAAATTACCATGCTTTTTCATATGAATATGGGATACACGGGCTAATAACGAGTAAGCCGATTTGCATATTCAGCTAAGAAAATAAAAAGATCAGATATCCTTGCATGGATATACAGTCACACATATAACAATTTTTGCAACTGACTCTGTGTTTGATAGGTTAATTTTTCCTTCAGGTTAACATCAAGACAACACTTTGCCCAGTCACACCCATATTCATCTACAGAATTTAGCCCTAAGTCAATTCAGGTATAATTATTATTATTTCCTCCTTCTTCCCATTAAAGTACTGTAGGCATACTTTGCTTTGAAATGAGCTGGCCGATTTTTTCCCATGAAGTACATAAACTAATCCACTACTTACAGCACTTCTTTCCTCTCTCTGTGTTACACAGCACGTGGTTCTCATGATGAGAGAAAAGAACAGATTAATTTTCTCTCCTTTTTAATTAATCCATTTTGTACCAAAGCCACAAAAAGTAGGCAAAGATAACTTAGTCAAGAGTTTTTTTTCTCCCAAGACCTTCTCAGTGATGAATTAAAATGAAAACAGCTTGGAAGTGGTTGGGTAAGGTAGTGAACTAGCTGTGCATCTTTACAGGTTTGGCTCAATGCAGGTTCACATCAGACATACAAGTTAAGTTTGCAGTCTTGTCCTGAGTCTTGTTTGTACAACTCGCAGGCTCCAAGAGGGCATGCTGTAAGTCACCCACATGTGCAGCTGAGAGATGCTTGTGGGTGCAGGTGCTTTGACTCAGCTGTGGTCCTCAAGTCAGGCAGTCTCAGTATTTCCCACCTCCTCCCTCACCTCCCAGCCCATCTCCCTTTCAAAAATCTCCACTTTTTTCCTTAAAACTCTGCATTGGGCAGTTTATGAATAGCTGGAAGGAGGGAAGTATCTGACAACCTTACATTAAAGTTGCTCTCCTGACTGATACAATTGTCAATGTTATTAATGTTTTAAAAAATCAAATGCCTCATTGAATTATCACATTGCACTGAATTATCATATTGAATTAAGGCAAGCAAAACCCTTTTAAGAACTACCAGAGCCTTAAAGGCTCTATCAAGACAGGAGTTGCTGCAGTGAAAGAAGAGTGTGGTGCTGTGAATTTTAGAGATGTAGTCTGCAGGACAACACCAGGAGTTCACACAGATCTGTTAGAAATTCTGCCCAAACCAGCTCAGCACAAGTCATAAGTAAATCATAAATAGCTAGTAATTCAGAGGGAGGAGAGGGAGCAAATAGCCAAAGATATTAAGATAAACAATACATACACATTCAGAGACTAAACATAAATAAAGCTGCATGTGTGTCTCTGTAGGCCCTCCAGGTCATTAAGGAATTAAGGACTCAATTAACCAAGATTAAGATATTTTCAAGAAGCTGAAGTTATTATTTGTATTTGTCTTCATTAGAGTGGAACATTTTGAAATCCATTGAAATGATGAGTGTGATACTATAAACATTTCTGAAGAGGAAGCACAGGAGCAAGTTGAGAAAACCTGATCTGATGAAGTTAAAAGAATCCACAGTGTTCAGAAGCTGAACTTCAGAACATAGTGACTGGAAAGAGCTTGCAATGCAACTGAAAAACAAGGGTGTTTCCCAAGACTAAAGAATTTCCCTGTTCCAAAATAAAAGTCAGAAATGAACTCAGGTAATGCTGACCCCAGGGCTGAGGATGCCACCATGGATGCGCTTAATTTGTGCATGCAGGGTCAGACCAGCTCCCCTCAAACCTCCCCAAAAGTCCCAGTGAATTAAGGGAGTAGGAAGTGTCAGCAGGCTTTCAAAAAGCTTTTGACAAAGCTCCTCATAGCAAAGTGATGGGTCACACAACAAACTGTGAATTAGTAAGCTGTGTTATAAATTGATCAAGCAATAGGAAACAAATAATCTCAGTACAGCCCTGAGTTACAATGGTAAATGCTAAACCCCTGGTGATTTGAAGGTTAACCCTCACGTCTTCCTATTTCCACTAAATCTATTTGTTCATTGTGAGGTTTTATGAAGAGGCTGCCTGAAGAAAAGGGGAAACATTTACCTTCAGAAAAGCTGGGATTCTCCTTAACTCTGCCACCCCCAGGACGACACTGCTAGCCTGAGCAGCCATTGCAAGGTTCACGCTAATACATTATCCACTCCAATTTCTTTCTATCAGGGACTTTATTTCACACCTTGCTGGCTGCAATTTTTCTTCGGCTGTGTCATTCTGGCACCTCATAGCCTGGTCTGGAAAGTGGAGCAAGTGAAACACAGAATGCCCCAGGTCTGATTCTGTTCCTTGGATGATTTTTCACCATGATTTAGAGAGGAGTGACAATGTGTCGCTGAAGTTTATGCACGCTGCTAAGACTGAAGGGCAGCATAAATTATGGAAAATGGCGAGCGGTATCAGTAGATCACACTTATACATGTAAAACGTGGTCTGAAGACTACAACATAACATGTGTGTAGGTGAAATAACAGTTTCATGATGTGAAATGGCATTCTCTTTGCTTGGTGGTTTCAGGAAAATTCAGTATAGCTTGCAGAGGACATCCCTCCCACCTCTCCTAGGATGCAGGCAATGACACTTAAGCAAATAAAATAGCATGAGCCATTCTAGATAAACAGACCGGCACACCTCAGACAGTTTCAGACCTCTGTATTTATTAGCAGGCAGTAACTCCTGTGTAGAGATCATTGCTAAACAAGGTCTCTGATTTGGGTTTTGTTTGATGTTTGCCACAGCTGGAGCGACAGATGAAGAGACCCTGGGAAAGCTGATGGAAACAGAGGCCTGGGTGACATTAGGTATGGAGAAAGCATGAAGAGAAATGGGCCTTATCCAGCAAAACATGCCTATGCTCATCCCCACTACAAGCTGCTTGCTTCCAGCCCTTGCTGTGCTCCCAACTTGCCCGGTGTATCTGCCTCGCATGAAAAGGGTTCATGGGGCTCAAGAGCTTTCCAGCTTTCAGCCTGTGAATAGCCACCTGACTCATTACTTTTTTGTCACAGCCTGTGTCTCCCGACCAACTCTTTTGTCCCCCCCCTCAGCTCCTCCCTTCTTCACCCCACTGACCTGCAGCTCTTCACTGGTCTTACAGCACTGACCCCCACTAGAATGTAGTGGTGAGCCTCCACACTGGAGAGCATCAAGCAGGCAGAGCACCTTCTTGTGGGGTGCCAGGCTGGGGCAGAAGTGCCTCACAGCCAGATTCTTTCTGCAGGTCCACAAAAGTATGGGGTGCTCTGCCCTGTCCCCAGCCTCGTATTCCTATCCTCCCTTTGCACCAGTTGTGATCTCCTCTGATCTTCTGGCCAGCTGGTTTAGGAAGTTAAGCTGGCAGAAAACTACTCCTGAAAAGAAACGCTCAGCCACTTTAGCTCCCGAATGGGCTTACTGTAATATCAGACAAACACCAGTGCCTGCCAAAGGGGCAAGTGGTGGGGTAGAGATGGGAAAACACAGCCAGAGGGAAGAGTGGGATGGCAGCAGTGCCCATGAGGGCTGTTTGGAGCTGTCTTGGAAGCACACCCTTAGGCACCAATCTGCTTGCCACCATCAAAACTGAGGCTTGTCTGTGCCTGTGCAGCAGTGACAGCCTCAGGTCATGAAGGCAAAGCTTTGAGATGAAAACCTACATAGTTTGGGCACCTCTTTGTTTAGGAGGCACCTCTCTCAGGGTCACACCTTTGGGCTTAAGCAGTTAGGCCCCATGGGCAGTAGTTAAGCCTTTTTTGGATCTCCTTTACCTTCTGGTATTGCTGTTAAGAACCATGTGTTGGATTTTAATAACCGTTCTGTGATGTACACAGAAGAAACACACTCTCAATGGGGAGAGTGCAGAGAGGATTATCATTCCTCTGTAACAGAGCCAGGATCACTCCACAGTGATGCTCAATGTTATTCAAGGTCATCAAAGGATGCTCTGAAAACATTGCTTGCATTCTTGCCTGGGAGAGCAAGCTGGAGTATGCTGGGAAGGAGAGGGAGTCTCACAGGCATTGCGTATTTTCACAGAGTAGCCCAAAAGAAGCTCCTGCTACTTCATGAACAAATATTGGAAGAGCAGAAAGAAGCTGGCACCACTGCTGCTTTCCATAAGCCTCTCCTCTGCCCCATTCCTCTGCCTGTCACTGCCCCCTCCTTTGCAACTGTGGGAGGCAGCATCCTCTGCCTGCAGGCAGACCTCGCATTCGACACTGTCCCACACGACATCCTTGTCTCTAAATTGGAGAGACATCAAT